>PVIY010014341.1:0-56614 GCA_004026745.1 Myrmecophaga tridactyla | reverse complement strand
CAGAGCTCCGACCTGCCGTGCTGGAGGCCTGGAGTTCGATCCCTGGTGCCTCCTGCCCATATGCAAATTAAAAAAAAAAAAAAAAGAAGATGGTTCTTTCACCAAGCTTACATGAACCTACACTGTTAAAGGATGTGTTAACCAATAGACAACCAGGACAGTCTACCTTCACGTATGCATGATGTTGTGTCTTCTTTTTTTCACCTGATGACAACAATATGGCTCCAAAGTCATCCTTTATGGGTATGATATTTTGTTAGACTTCTCTAGGCACAACTGAGCATTTTCTCAACTGTGTCTCTTTTTGCTAACTGGAAATTTTACTGTATCTCACATTCCAGATATTACTGTGGTAAAAATAAATAGCAAGTAAGGTTATGTAGTTGCCAGGTTTAAGCTAATGGGCATAAGTTTGGGAATCTTTGGCAAATCATGGAACATGTGTATTTAAAAGGATGAAGCTGCACCTCTGCTCCAATCAGTAGTTTTCTTGAGAAATGGAAACCAAATAGAGTCAGATTATTTTGATTTTTTGAAACTTCATAACATTGTAAATATGAAATTTGTCAATTTTAAACACTGTGAACCAGAGTAAAGTATATATATATATATATATATATATATATATATATATATATATATATATATATATATATATATATATATATATATATAAAGTATATGTGTGGGTGAAATACAACCTCATTTTTTCCCAATAAATTCAGTCACAAGAGCCACATATCTCAGTTCTTGAATCTATGTACATTCATCCTTCTTCAATATCTTTCCCATTTCTTACTTTCCTTCCAGTAGCATTGAAACTCTCCAATCTCTTTGTGTCTTGTCCTTCTCAGCAAATGTATATCAAGTTAATGACTGAAAATCTAGTGTATTTCTTCACATAATTTCTATTTTTTATCTCAAAAATCTCCTCTTATCACCAATATCTCCATTCATCTCTTTCACTTTCCTGTATATTTTACATCTCTATCATCAGGAAATCCAGTCAGTTTTACCTTCAAAGCCTTACATAATGAATCTGAAAACCAGTCTTCAACATTTCCTCTCCTTCCAATGAGGTTTTAAGGTAAAAATAATTTCTTGCCTAAGCTACTGCAATGTTTTTGCTGTTCCACAATTGAAATTCTGTATTTGGGCACACCACATAATGATCTCTTATAAACTATTTGGGCACACCACATAATGATCTCTTATAAACTTAAAACATCATCTTACTTTCCACCAGTTGGGTTTGGGCAAAAATCTAAGACCCTTACTTTACCATGATTGATCAGAATCTGTGATATAGTCCCATCTACCTCTCCAAACTCTTTTCCTAGTATTTTCTCCTTCAGTCCTTCTGCTCCTGCTACATTCATCTTACTGTTCCTGCCTGAAGGCCATTGCTTCTGCTATTCCCTCTCCTGGAATGCTCTTTCCCCAGAACATTGAGTGACTCCCTTCATCACTTAATGTGCTTTTTCCTCTTAATAACACTTCCTAGAAAGATACTACCTGGTGACATGTCTAATTAGCTCCATTCCACATTATTCTTGACTTATGGATCATGATCTACTATCTTCCTGTCACTTATCACTTCCTGTAATTCTATTTATCGATATGTTTGCTTTCTATCCTCTCCCTTTAAAAATTACCTGCATAGGGCCAGGAAATTTATATGTTTTTATCACCAGTAAAAATTATTTAATAAAGTACTTTTTAAATCACTAGAACTCATATGATTTCCTGAGTCATAACAGATACTAAGTAAGGATCAATTGAATCAGTGGATGAATCGTGAGGTAAATTTGCCAACTCAGAACAGTTGCTTTTTCATGGTACATAGACTTTGTAACTTCCTGAGGTAAACAGTGTCTTCACAGAGACTGAGATTTTACAGAAAACCCATAGGTACCATGATGAAAATGTGCAGGAGTGAGTGCACCTAGAGATAAGAAGATCATTGTGAACTGTGTTCAGGTTTGGTCTGGATCAGGGACATGGCATGAAATAAAATTCCACTCATATGGTTTAGTTGAAAATGAGTTAATGCAAAAAATAGAGAAAGGGGCAAAGTTAAAGAAATTGATCAAAGAGGTTGAATTACCTTGTGGTTAATTGCAGAGTGCAATTTCCACCCCTGGGCCTGAATGGGAAAATGGAATAGATACTTCATTAGAGTCCCATGAAAGCTGGAATGAAGGAGAAGTTCCCTTACCACCTTCATCCCTAAATACATTTCGGCATCAATTCTCTTGATAGGGATGCAGTTATTTTAACATCTTCCTAATAAATCTAGAAGACAATGAGGAAGATATCGAGCTCCTCCTCTTTCCTTCTCACCTTTGAAATTTTGTTTGGTACCTCCATTGGCAAATTCAGTTGGAAAAATAATCACCAAAGAACCCTATTGCTGTGTTTCATAGAAGTTAAATTTCAGGCGCACAAAGCAAGGCAGAGAAAAATAAACATTAGGTATGAGCTGGAATTAGGAGAGGCAAGGGGAGAGTCATCAAAACAACAATATTATCTATAAATACACCTATGGATAATTATTTCTATTAAAAGATATGGTAGGGTTCGATTCCCAGTGCCTGCTCATGCAATATATGTATATATATATATATATATGCATGTATGTATAAGGCTCAGAACCAGAAAATAGCTAGTGCACATTCACCAAAAATTTAATGATTTTATAGTGAAATTTCAGAGTCTAAAACTATTTTTATACAGTACACTACTCTTTCTCATATGTTACAAATTAAATTACTTAATATATCTCAATCAAGACAGATGGAGATGTCTCAGTGTAAATTGAAATAAGTAGTGAATCCTATTGCTTAACCATTTTTATGAGATTTAATTCCTTGATGATTTAGAGTGGGTAAAAATCAAGTCCTTGATGGGTTTGCGATTCTCAGAAGAATATAATGTAGTGGGTGTTCATAGTGAGAATGACTTTCTGTACAAATAATTGAACCTTGGGGATTTGACCTGTACCTGATAATTTGGTTATAAACACTTCAGGATCTTCATGACCATGCCTTCTCCAGGAAATCACTCTCCTTCTCAGGTAGGAGTAGGTGTATTTTAGATTTTAAAGTCTACAAATAAATCTTTTCTGAGTAAACATGAAACAAAATACTGAAATCTATATTCTGATGTATTCCTAAATGTCTCTATCAAGTGAGAAGCTAATTATGTTCTATCCTCAGAGTAAAATTTTTTATTAGTGTATAATGTAGTGACATTTACATAACAGAAAGTGAAACCAGACCGCTGAGAACATTCGTTCCATCCACAACTATTTATAGTTTATATTTGAGGAAGCTCTAAGAAGCTCACATTCTGATGTTGAATCTTGTTCTGTGCTAGACCTAACTCTCACCAAATTATAATGGGAGCTGCAACTTATTGAGTGCTTACCACAGGATGTGCCTATTTATAAGGTTTTACCTGAATTAGTGCCTGTGCTTTATATTACTAACTAATTTATGGATGAGGAAATAAGACAAAGAGATTAATAACGTGTCCAGTGACCACAGATAGAAGCTAGATTCCCACTCAGGAATTCTGGTCCCAGAATATTTCTCATTAACTGTTACATTCTGTCAATACTCAATAATTAAGCATTTGTATTATGTTTATTCAAGAGCTAAAAAAAGGGGATAGTTTTCAATAATCTTTCTTATTTCTTCTGTGTTAATGTAGCTACTCTTTTAAATTATAATATTGTGTAATTTTCTGTAACCACTTGATGAATTGGTCACTTTTGGGTTAAAATTTATCTATCTATCTATCTTACTAAAGTTAATTAAAATTTATTTCAGTAAGGTGCCTTCTCTAAATTTCTTCTTTTCCTTCAACTTGAACTGTAACTTCATATAAAGGAAACACCACCCTTTATGAAGCTGAAGACTACTACTCTTCTAGACTCTGTGGGACTGAGCAGTGACAACAAAGCACTTACATGAGAGAGCACAAGTTGAAGGTGAAGATTCGGAGGACAAATTCTGGGACAATCCTAAACCATTTATTTCCACCTACACATGCTTCTCTCTGAGATGTCTTTGATCAAATCATATAGGGATGTTTGTTCTGCTCCTTGAAATGAAGATTATTACCATAAAGTGCTTAATTTATCTGGAAAGTTCATTTGCATTCCTTATACAAATGAACAATCAACAATGAATCAATGGTAATAGTAATTATTTTAACTCATTTAATATTTCAATAAAGAGACATTAAAAATACCAAGAACAGCTGCCTTTGTGCCATTTTATAGTAAGTGAAGTTAGTAAGGTGGTAGTTTATATAAAGCAGAAGATGTTAATCGGAGACAAGAAAAGATTCATGAACTGAAGTTCAATAAATTTTCTAAGACTTCATTCTGACCCTAAATACATATTTTTCCATTTGATAAACATTAGGATAAAATTCACTTGAACAAGAATTTATGAGCTTTAAATAGTAAAACACAAAGTAATTGTGATTTTTTTTTACTTATTTAACCTGTCTTGCACCATGTTACTTTAGTCAGTAGGTCTAAAGTCCTCATGAATAATGGAGAAGAAACTTTGGGTGATGCATTTCCAGAGTACCTTACAAAAAGACCTGTATTCAAACTTAGCACAGTATGTTGAAAGGTAAGCATAATGTTGCCATACCTGGTTATTTGTGTCTGAAAGAGGATGTAGATTTTTCCAAGATAATCTCTCTGCTTACATTCATCCTGACTAAATGTTGGCTGATGCACTTCATATTAATTTAAGTACCTTCTCAATTATTTGGTTAATATGATTATTATTTGGCTTTGACTTCTGTACATGTTTTTACATAACTCAATTTGATATCATGTTTTAGTGATTTTATTAATTTGCAAGGAGGTAGGCTGACATTAAATTTCGGCAAGGTTATTATGACCTGGGAAATGTTTCTGAATTTTTGCTGTTGTTCATTTCAACCCCAAATGGGAAAATTTTTATATGTTACTTTTCCCTAATCACATTTGGTAATAAAAGGACCAACTGAAGTAAGGTAGAGTTGAACATGGATATACATTGCAGAGTGAGGGGACAGCTTGAAGTTGCTCAGAGATGCAGAAAAGGAGGTCCCGGTTTTATAAGGATTTACACTATATATCAGTTCCATTTATTCCCAAGTTGATTCATTTTTGCAGAGAAACCACACGTCAGTTCCATTTTACCCAAGTCTATTCAGCTGGAGATAGCATAGGTAAATTTCAAAACTAATACTTCAGATACCCCATCAAATGGTACACTATAAAACAAAGATTACAATTTTAGAAAAGCAATGTTCTCAACTGTTTGTATGAGAAAATTGTAAATGAACAACTAACTATAATAGTTACAGCAAAGGTATCATTAAAAAAAAGTAACACTAGGGTAGTTCAGTGGTACAATTCTTGCCTACCATGCAAGAGACCCAGGTTTGATTCTCAGTCCATGCACTTTCTCCCACCGGAAAATTTTTTTCAACAAATGGTGCTGCATTAATATGCTACTCACATGGAAAAACAATAAAATGTAAACTCCACCATACAACATGCAATAAAAGTAAGACTTCCTTTATATATAGGAGCTCTGTACCAATTTGTTGTTTAAAATATCAATGCTTAATAGGCTCTTTCTTTGTGTCACATAGGATTACATGTTTGATAGAATAGGAAGAAGTATCAGACGACATGAAGTGGATAATGGATAAATAACAACACACCAATGAATTTTATTTTCTTTCTGCAGCCCTCATTAGAAGCCAAGAAAATACAATGTTAACAAACAACTACACACTCCTGACTGAATTATTCTCCTGGGATTGAAAGATCGAGTTGATTTGCAACCTCTTCTTTTTGTGGTATTCCTAGTGATCTATCTTATCACAGTAATTGGCAACATGATCATGATTTTGTTAATCAGAAGTGACTCAAAACTTGACAACCCAATGTATTTCTTCCTCAGTCACCTGTCCTTTGTAGATGTCTGTTATTCCACCACTGTCACTCCTCGGATGCTAGTGAATTTCTTATCCAAGAGAAAAAACATTTCCTTCATTGGTTGCTTTATACAATTCCACTTTTTCATTGCCCTGGTAATCACAGATTATTATATGCTGACAGTCATGTCTTATGACCACTACATGGCCATCTGTAAGCCTTTGTTATATGGGAGTAAGATGTCCAAACACACCTGCCTCTCTCTGGTTGCTGTGCCCTATATTTACGGCTTTGCAAATGGTCTAGGCCAGACCATCCTGATGCTATATCTGTCCTTCTGTGGACCCAATGAGATCAACCATTTTACTGTTCAGACCCACCTCTATTAGTCCTCGCCTGCTCAGACACCTATGCCAAAGAAACTGCCATGTTTGTGGTGGCTGGATTCAACCTCACCTGTTCTTTCACCATCATCCTCATCTCTTATATTTTCATATTCACAGCCATCCTGGGCATCCACTCAACTGAGGGGAGGCGCAAAGCCTTCTCCACCTGTGGGCCCCATCTGATGTCTGTCACCATCTTTTATGGAACTCTGCTGTGCATGTGTTTGAGGCCCCCTTCTGAGACATCTGTACAACAGGTGAAAATTGTTGCTGTCTTCTATATCTTTGTGAGCCCTATGTTAAATCCTTTCATCTATAGCCTGAGGAACAAAGATGTTAAAAGAGCACTAAGGGAAGTTTTTCAAAAGAAATTGTTGACTAAATAAGGCAGGCATTTTTTTGGATGAAAGTACATAATGTAGCTTCATTAACTCTCCTGTTAGTGAGTACCTTAGGTTGCAAAATCACTTTCTGTCTAATTTTTGTCCTTCTGAATGCTTTCATAAAAGTTGGAACAATGTGTCACATTACTTAGTAGTAATTACAGCATCATCTCAATGAATTGAGATACACACACATTTAGAAATTCAAAGGCAAAACAAAAGATACCGATATTGCTCTATAAAACTTAAAAGCAACAGGTGCTTTCATTTTTCTTTGCTACGCTTGTACAAGCAAATTGTTGGGAGAAGGCTTCAAACCTCCTGGAATGTTATACAGAAATTGAACAAACTGGGTTGAGGTTTTATTCTCTATGGCCATAGGGCTCAGCCGAGTAGTCTCTGAAAGTCTGAGCCCTGAACAAAAAGTCAACATCAGTTTTTATAGATGGGATGATATGTTAAAGACAAGGTAAACAATTGGTTGCTTTAAGTTGAGAAGGGCACAAAGCTGGGTTGCAGAAGCACTGAGACATTAATGGAGGTGTCCCCATCCCAGGGATGACTTATCTTGCCTACTTGCAGTTTCACCTTTTCTTGAAGGTTAGGGGTGATGGTTTGGGGATTTTCCACAGAGGAGGCAGCTGAACCAGAAGAAGAAGGCAGAGGAGAAGTCTGTCTGCTCCTAAATCAGCTTGCTGCAATATGAAAGACAGAATTGCAACATGCTTCTGCAATGGCAACTTATAACAATCAATAGAGCTTAATAATTCCCAAACTATTTTCCAGAAATCTGTCAACTGCTTCAAGTACAGTTTTATTCTTTTATACAGATTTTATACTGTGGTGGTTTGAAATGATGTATGGACCTTAGAAAAGCCATGTTTTTATTTTAATATGGGCAGGCACCAGGAATCAAACCTGGGTCCTCTGGCATGGCAGGTGAGCATTCTTGCCTGCTGAGGCACCGTGGCCCACCCGAAAAGCCATGTTTTAATCCTAATGCCATTTTGTAAAGGCAGCCACTTCTTCCAATCCCTATTCACTATTGTATGTTTGAAACTTTAATCAGATCATCTCCCTGGAGATTTGATTTAGTCAAGAGTGGTTGTTAAACTGGATTGGGTGATGACATATCTCCACCCATTTGGGTGGGTCTTGAGAAGTTTCTGGAGTCCTATAAAAGAAGAAACATTTTGGAGAATGAGAGATTCAGAGTTGAGCAGAGAATGCTGCAGCACCACGAAGCAGAGAGTCCACGAGCCAGTGACCTTTAGAGAAGAAGAAAGAAAATGCCTCCCGGGTGGCTTCATGGAGCTGGAAGCCAGGATAGAAAGCTAGCAGATGGCACTGTGTTCACCATGTGCCCTTCCAGCTGAGAGAGAAACCCTGAGTGTGTTTGCCACGTGCCTTCTCACTTGAGAGTGAAACCCTGAACTTCATTGACCTTCTTGAACCACAGTATCTTTCCCTGTATGGATGCCTTTGATTGGACATTTCTATGGACTTGTTTTAATTGGGACATTTTCTTGGCCTTAGCACTGTAAACTAGCAACTTATTAAATTCCCCTTTTTAAAAGCCATTCCATTCCTGGTATATTGCATTCTGGCAGCTAGCAAACTACAGCATATGCCAAAGAAGATCTTTTGCTTGTATCTCAGATTATTTCTCTAAAAACATCTTTGGGATGATATTTCTAATAAATGCGCTCCTCCTAAGCATTTTTAGCAGTTTTATTATGATAAAATCTTGTATCAATCAGTCTTTCTGAATTCTACAATCAATGGCTTACAGAATCATCAAATAGTTGGGCTTTCATCTCCACAATCAATTTTATTAGATTTTCATTATTCAACAACCAAAAAAAAACCCCGTACCCTTTATCCCACTCCTTTAATACCTACAATTAGCATTCTCATTACTATTGATAATAGATTATTAAAATATTAATGCTAACTATGACCTATACTTTGCAATAGGTGCATTTTCCCATATACTGCTCCATTATTAACTCCTTGTAATATTGGTGTATATTGTTCTAGTTCATTAAAGAAGATTTTTATATTTGTGTTATTCACAGTCATCATCCATCACAGGATTCACTGTGTTATACAGCCCCTTGTATTATTCTCTAGATTTCATTCTAGTGAGAACGTCACACCCTCAACATCTCTTTTCAAACCATGATTTCATGCATAATTTGGCATTGTTAATTGCACTGATTTCATTATCCTACCCTCACTCCTTATTTATTTCCAAATATTTAAATTCAATATAGTTAAAAATTCAGCACTCTACTCCCTATTCCCTACCCTCATTTTATCTCATGGAAACCTATATTCTAGATTTTAACTATATGATTTTTCTTATTATACTTAGTTCATCATACTGATCTCATACAATATTTGCCCTTTTCCATTTTGGGAAAAGTTAGTTCACTCAACATTTTGAGTGACATGCTGCATACTGGTATTTGCTTCAGGACTTCCCTTCATTCCTTCTTACTTGCTTCATTCCTACTTACAATAATATTCCATTGAATGTATGTACCACATTTTCTTTATGCATTGATAGATTGATGGACACTTGGGTTGCTTGAACCCTTTGGCAATTGTGAATAATTCTGCTATGAACAATGTTCTGCAAATATCTGTTTTCATCCCTGATTTCAGTCCTTCTGCATATATACCTCAGAGTGAGTGGGATTGATGGATCATATGGCAGTACAATGGACAGCTTTCTGAGGAAACACCAAACTATCTTTCAGTGGCTGCAAATTCTGCATCTCTACCAGCAATGAATAAGTGTTCCTATTTCTCCACATCTTCTCCAATACTTGTAGTTTTCTATTTGTTGAATAGTAGCCATTCTAGTAGGTATGAAATGTTATATGTGGCTCTGATTTGCATAACCTTAATAATCAGCGAGGTGGAGCATCTTCTCAAATGCTTTTTAACCATTTGTATTTCCTTTTTGGAAAAAACTTCAACTATTTTGCCCATTTATGAATTGATTCATTTGTCTGTTTATCGCTGAGTTGTAAGATTTCTTTCTATATTCTGGATATCAAACCTTATCAGATATGTGGTTTCCAAATATTTTCTACCATTGGGTAGACTGTATATTCACCTTTTTGTCAGTCTTTTGAAGCACAATGTTTTCAAGTTTGGGGAGGTCACACATTTATCTCTTCCTTTTTTTCATTGCCTGTGCTTTGGGGGTAAGGTCTAAGAAACTACTGCCTATCATAAAATGTTTTATATGCTTCCTTAAATTTTCTTCACGGAGTTTTATGGTCATGGTTCTTTAATACATTTTCAGTTAACTTTTTTGTAGTTTTTTAGATAAGTTTCCCCTTTCATTCTTCTGGAAATGTTTTTTTTTTAAATAAAAACCATTTATTAAAGAGACTGCTCTGTCTGAGTTGAGTGGACCTGTGAACCTTGTCAAAAATCAAGTGTCAATAGATTTGAGGATCTATATATGAACTATAATTCAATTCTATTGATTGATACATCTATCTTTATGTCAGTTCAATGGCTTTTTGTCCACTATAGCATTGTAGTATGCTTTGTTTGGGGCATGGGCAGGCTCCAGAAATCAAACCTGGGTCTCTGGCATGGCAGGCAAGAATTCTGCCACTGAGCCACCATTGCTTGCCCTGTAATATGTTTTTATTTGGGGGGGGTACGTGGTCTATGAATCAAACCTGTATCTCCCACATGGAATGTGGGCATTCTAACCACTAAACTACCCGTGTACCCTGTAATATGATTTTAACACAGGAAGCATGAGCACTTCAACTTCATTTTTCTTTTTCTAAATGTTTTTGGCAATATGAGATCACCTACCCTTGCAAATAAATTTTATAATTGACTCTTCTATTTCTGCAATGTAGGCTGTTGGGATTTAGTTTGGTACTGCATTGAATTTATACATGAATTTAGGTACAATTTAGATCTTAATGACGTTTAGCCTTCCAATTCATAAATACAATGTCCTCCTATTTATTTAGCTCTTTTTAAATTTCTTTTAGCAATGTTTTGCATTTTTCTGAATGTAGATCCTTTACATTCTTGGTTCAGTTTAGTCCTAGATATTGAATTCTTTTAATTGCTATTCTAAATGGAATTTTCTCTTGATTTCCTCCCCATGTAGCTCACTATTGGTCTAAAGAAATAGAACTGATTTTTTGTGTGCTGATCTTGTATAATATCATATTGCTGAACTTGTTTATTACCTCTAGTAGGTTCGTCATAAGTTTTTCAGTAGCTCAGAAATATAGGATCATGTCATTTGCAAATAATGAAACTTTTAATTCTTGTTTTTCAAATTGGATATATTTCATTTCTTTTTCATACCTAACTGCTTTGTCTAGAAGTTCTAAAAGAAATCTTGAGTAACAGTGGGGATGAGTATCTTTGCCTTGTTCCCCACCCTACATGGAAAGTTGAGTACGATGTTAGGTGTGGGTTTTCCTATATGCCCTTTGTCATGTTGAGGATGTTACCTTTGATTTCTACTTTTCCAAGTGTTTTATCAAGAAAGGAAACTGCATCCATTGCGATGGTCATGTGGTTTTCTCCTTTCAAGTTTAGATAGGTGTATACATTAATTTATTTTCTTGTGTTGAAACAATCTTGTTTACTTAGAATAAAACCAATCATTCAGTGTGCTAGTTTGGAAGTTGCCAGAATGTGACATACAAGCAACGGAATGGCTTTTTAAGAGGGAATTTAGTAAGTTACAAGTTTACATTTATAAGGCTATGAAAATGTCCAAACTAATGCCTCCAGGGAAAGGCAGCTTCATTCAAGAAAGGCTGATGTTCCTGGACAGCTTTATCAACTGGGAAGGCATGTTAATTTCTTGGTCCTGCACTCCATTATCTTCTCCTCTCTTTCTGTAGCATTTTCTCACTTTGCTTCTCTAGGGCTGGCTTTCATCTCTTGGCTTCCCTTTGCTCTCTCCAGGTTCTGGCTTGCTTAACATCTCATGCCAATGTCTGCTGGGCTCCAAGCATCTCCAAACATCCATATCTCCCTTCTTCAAGTGTTGCCATCTTTCTTAACTCTACTCTGAAGTTTCTGTCAGCTCTGTCATTTCTGTAGGCTCTCTCTCTTTCAACTCAGAGCTCACTTCCAAGTGTTTCCTCTTTTAAATGACTTCAGTAAACTGATCAAGACCCACTTGGAATGGGTGGAGTTATATCTCCAACTAATCAAAACATCACACCACAATTGGGCATGTCACATCTCAGTGGAGTTAATCTAATCAAAATTTACAGCCTACAGTATTGAATTAGGATTGAAAGAAACAGCTGCTCCCACAAAGTTGAATCAGGATTAAAACATGACTTTTTAAAGGTATATAATACTTTCAAACCAGCACAGTCATTGTGTGTAATTCTTTTAATGTGCAGCTGGATTCCATTTGCAAGTATTTTTTTAAAGATCTTTGCATCTGTATTCATTAAAGAGGTTTGTTATTTTCTTTTCTTGTAGTATCTTTCTCAGTTTTCACATTAGTGTGGTATTAGTTTCATTGTATGGGTTAGGTAATGATCCCTCCTTTGCAGCTTTTTGGAAGAGTTTAAGCAGAATTGGTGTACATTTTTCTTGGAATGATTGGGAGAATTCACCTGTGAAGCGCACTGGTCCAGGGCTAGAATTTATTGTAAGGTTTGGGTGACTAATTCAATCTCTTTACTACTAATTGGGTTGTTGAGGTTTTCTATTTCTTTGAGTCAATGTAGGCTGTTCGTGTGTTTTCAGGACACTGTCTACTTCATCTGTATTGTCTACTCATAAGGCTATTGAAGGAGAGGGAACTGTCTACAGAGTATTTCCCTTTTAACCAACATGTATTCTAACCAGCATGTGATGCCTCTTCTTCACTCTTTATTATCACTCTTTATCATATTAAAATAAGCAGATTCTATTTTGTTATTTATGTGTATCTATTTATCTATCTATCTATGTGAGTATATATATATATTTTTTATTATATAACATTTTGATATTTCATTGCTAATTGGAATCTATATTGCTAATTTCCTTTTTAGGTCCTTTCCCTTGCCTTTTTCAAATTGTGGTGCTTCATTTTTTTAAAATCATTTTAATACTCTTTCTTGAAGATAAAAGGTTTTTCTTGTTGTATGTAGTAATTGCTTTAATTTTTCCTCTTAATTTTTTATTCTGTATTTTGAAACATTAAAATTTTATTATTTTAAATACTATAAAGCTATATTTCAATTTATTGCTTCTTCCTTTGCTCCTATGAATTTAAATTCTCTCTCACCTGTGATCTATTTTATGTTTACTTATATTATTAAGCTGTTTTAATGCATTCATTGCTTCTTTTTTATTGTGAAATGTTTACAAAATAAAACCAAAAGTAGAAAATAACATGAAGACAATCTGTGTAACCAAAAATAATTACTAGCAAATTGTCAGATAATGCCCCATTTGTTGTAGGTTTTTTTTTAAGGTATACGATATTACACCTGCATCATTACTGGCTCAAGTATAATATTCATTTATCCATTTCTAACAGAAACTTTATTATGAGTTTATTGCTTTTCAGTCTATGAAGATTCATATTGTTATATATTTATGTATTCATCGACTTATTCAACATTGTTTTAATGATATAAATGAAATAACATTAAGTATCATTATAAATTGTTTATCCCCCATTAAACATTGTTATATATATCCATGCTGAATCATGTAGCAATAATTTTCTCTGCAATATTCTAAGCCAATATATAAATATATTCCAGTGTATTTAATCCATCCTGCTATTGATGACAATTACATTGCTTCTAGTTACTTGATAGTATGAAAATTCAACAATAAAATTCCTTGTGCACAAAAAGAAATCCTTGGCAGGGCAGTGCAACGGATGCTGGAGACCTGGGTTTGTTTCCCAGTGCCTAAACATGTAAAAGAAAAATCCTTTTGTAGTTCTGCACTGAAACCTCTGAAAGATTTTCTCTCAAGTATATAACTTTCTTAAATTCTGAGTTGGAATATGTGAGTGTATTTAAATTTACTCTATTTTTTCCAAATTGCCTTATTCTTTTACATTCCCACCAATACTGTGTAAAGGTTTTCTTTACTCCACATCTTTGTCAACACACCTTCCAAATGTCTTTGAAATATTTTCTTAGTTGAAGATTACTCTTCTCTCAGTTGGATGCCGATATCCATTGCCCACATTTACTCTGGTTGTTGTTGCTGTGCTGATTTTGAATGCTGTATGTGGGGGTAACATTTCATTCTTTTTCCATGTAACTATCCCGTTATTGCAGCACCATTTGTTATTTTTTTGGGGGGATGTGTGTGCATGGCCTGGGAATCAAACCCAGGTCTCCCTCATGGCAAGAGAGAATTCGACTACTGAACTATCCTTGCATCCCTACTGTGGTTGATATTTTATCATTGTTCCAAGATATTTATGTATCCTGTATAGATTTTAATATTACAATGCTATATACAATGCAAATATCTTCCAGAACTTTTAATTTCATTTTTGTGTATAATATAATTAGAAGTGCAGAAGTCTTTCATTTTCTGGCGGTACTAATTTATCACTTTATCATCAGGGAATCCCCTGATACTGTGTCAAACTTTAGGGACACCCAAATCAATAGGCCGTGCCCTTGATCCTGAGGTTTACTCTTGGGATGCTTATATAGATAGTGGAGAAGCTTAAACTACCTATAGGTATGCCTAAGAGTTACTTCTTGAGGACCTGTTTTGTTGCTCAGATGTGGCCTCACTCTCTAAGCCCAACTCTACAAATGAAATCATTGCTGTCCCCACTACATGGGACATGACATCCAGGGGTGAAAGTCTCCCTGGAAGCATGGGAGATGACTCCCAGGGATAAAGACAGCCCCAGCACCATGGGATCAACAATTCCATCCTGACCGAAAGGGAAAAGAAGTATAACTAAGAAAGTTTCAATGACAGAGAGAGTTCAAATAGATTTGAGAGGCTACTCTGGAGGTTGCTCTTACACAAGCTTCAGTTAGACATTGCTACCTATCATAACCTGCCATACCCCAACCAGAACCATTCCAGCCAATCCTAAAGAGCACCTAGGGCAACCTATAAGATTCCACAAGGATTCCATGCACTGCAATAACTTTCCAGAAATCTACAGTCACCAGATGGGTCCCTGGAACAGATAAGTCCTGAAACCTACTCCAACCGCTCCAGACTATAAGATAGTTCCATCTCCTTACCCCATATTAGTGACAGACCCTTCCAACATGAAAAAGTTAGAATAGCCATAGCCCAAATACCCCTAAACAGAGGGATAGAAAGATCAAAGGTGATGGTGGAGTACACAGAGAAGATAGTATTTAACAAATTAATATGATTGCTAAATCATTAAATTGTTATCTCTTTTTAGTCTCCAGTGTTTTAGAGCACCTAGAAATAAAAACCTAAAATTGTTTGAAATTGTAACCCTTGCCAAATTCTGAAATTATGTTCTACAGCTAATTGTTGTGCTGTGCTTTGAAATTTATTGCTTTTTTGTATATTTTTCTTCACAAAAAAGAAAAACAAAGTCATTCATGATGATTTCTTGCCTCCTATATTCTGCAGAAGCTAGAAGGAAAAATCTTAGAAGATCAAATGGTAGCACATGACAAACTCTGGAATCTGTGGGGTAACTTCTTGTTGAGGGGTCCTTTGGGAACTATTACATTTTTTTGGTTTGCATATATGATATATTATACAATAAAAAAGTTACAAGAAAAGAGTGAGTCTCCACCTCCCTTTTCCTGGTATAAGTTCAATTCCTCTTACACCTTGCAGAGGCATCAGGAAAATTACCTCATTAGAGGTTCAGAAATTAGGTATAAATGAAATTCTGAAGTAAGATTTTGTGCCATTTACCATTTTAATTTTTAATCATGAGGAAATTGTACTTAAGTCCAATGCTAAGGTTTACTGACCATACTGACCATAAAACAGGATCTGCCCTTCTCTTAGTGGCTGGGGGTGCAGAGAAGAAATGAGAGAGGCAGTCATCCATGAAAATTGTTAACAATTTCTAAAAATATACTTACTTTATTCCAAGCATTTTTGTAAGCACTTTAAATGAATTAACTATTTTTCCCCCAACCCAACTTTATTTCCTATTCTATAACTTGGAAAACAAAAAGCAAACAGGTTACATACCTTGCCACATCAGCTGTTCATTACTCGTGGAGCCAGAATCAGTATCATCATTTGGCTTTTTTTTTTATTCAGCACACAAACGTTCTGTGAAGTCATAGTATAATATTGAACCAGACTTTGCCCTGCCTTTAAATAATTGTTATATTTGGAGGAGGAAGCAAGTATATATAGGGAGATAGATAGATAGATAGATAGATAGATAGATAGATAGATAGATAGATAGATAGAGAGAGAGAGAGAGAGAGAGAGAGAGAGAGAGAGAAACAGAAAGAATAGACTAGAAACAGTGATAGAGCAAAAGTAACTCATTCAGACTCATGTGAAAGGGAAAAAATGAGAACTACTTCAAAAAGGAGCAGCTTGTGTGTAGGAGTTAATGTTAACCATGACCTAGAAATGCTGTGGCGGCTTCTAGGAGGAGGAGGTGCTGGGGTTTCATCCCTAGATTAGGACGGCTTGCTCTGATAGCTTGAGAGGAAGAGAATGTCCTGGAACATAGCTGGGTGTTCCTCTTATCTATTTCAAAGTAAGTAGCGAACAAACTGTACCACCAGGAAGCCTGCTTTCTATGTTGTATACTTTGTTCCTGGTCACATATCTGTAGCCCTATGTAACCTGTTGTTATCTGACAATAAACTTGTCTGCTGAGGGATGTCTGCAGAACCCCTGATCCCAGTCATTATTTCTTTTCATTTCTTGGTACTTCGAGCTTCACTGCAGTAGACAACTGCAACACTTGTGAGCTGAGCCTTTTCCAGTATGTAGTGTTTCTGACACAAGACAGTTCCAAGGAGATGTGGACATGTAGGTCTTGTGAGGATGGGTTCTGTTGGTGCAGATATGGTATAGGCATAGGATAGTGTGGATTTTCTGTTTAATAGATTTCTGCACTTCTTTATTTCTAATGCATTGGAGTTTACTTTTTTGGGGGATGGGTGCATGGTCAGGGAATCAAACCTGTGCCTCCCGCATGGAAGGAGAGCATTCTACCACTGAACCACCCATACACCCATCAATGGGGTTTACCTTTATTTTGCATGGGCAGACATGGAACCCAGGACTCTGTCATGGCAGGCTAGAACTCTACCTACCATTACCCACCCTGGAGTTTCCTTTTATCTTCTATTTTTGTGTTTCAAAGTGGAAGTTTGGATAATTGATGAGACTTTTTTTCTCATATAATCAGTTAAAGGTTTAGATTGTTCCTCATTGATTTAATTGCTCATTACGAATTTTACTCATTTCTTTTTTATCAGTCCATTTGCATTGTTTTATTTCTCTAGTGACTTCTTCTCTTACCCTTTGAATTATTTAGAAGAGTAGGTTTAATAAACATATACTTGTGGATTTTTTAAATTTATTATTATTGATTTCCAATTATTTCCATTGTTGACAGAGAAGACGCTCTTTCTGGTGCTAATCTTTAAAAAATTATTGAGACTGGTTTTATGGGTCAGCACATGGTCTCTATTGGTGAATATTCCATGTATAATTGAAAGGAATGTGTATTCTTCAGTTGTTGGATGTCATATTCAGAAAATGTCAATTAAGTAAAGTTAATTAATAATGCTATTCAGATATTCTATGTATTCATTGATTTTTATATAATTCTTTTCATTTTTTAAAACACTTTAAAAATATTATTCCACTGTCTTATATCTACATTTGTTTCTGAAATTAAGTAAAGCATCCTTAGCATTGTTGTTCTATTGTGTATAAGTGACATTTCCCCAGGATATTCTCTATCATTTTCCAGTGTGTTGAATAATATGTACCTAGAGCCTCCTCTGTGTTGAACTTGCTTGAGATTTGATGACCATCTTGGAATTTAAGTGGAAGTTTTCATCACACACAGAACAGTGTCCCATAAAATCGGGTGAAACCCATCCATACTGTGAGAACAACATGGTGAAAATGTCTAAGTCTACCTTCAGCTGATTTGATCCTGAGTATAGCAGCAATAATAAAGGCATAGGACAGTAGGATGATGGTGAGGGAACTAGAGAGGTTGAAGCCAGCTGATATGAGCATGGCATGTCCCTTGACATAACTATCAGAGCAAGAAAGCTTACTGAGGGGTGGGTCAACACAATAAAAGTGGTTCATGATGTTGGATCTACAGAAGCTCAAGCAGAAGGTCAAGATGGCCTGGGACAGACCATCTGAGAAGCTGTAGATATAAGGAAATGTGGCCAGGCATGTACAGACTCTCCTGGACATTTTCACACTGAAGCACAATTGGTTGCATATGGCCATGTAGCAGTCATAAGCCATGCTGCCAGTATGTAGATCTTGATAAAGGAGTGTGATGAAAACATAACACTGTGTGTGCCAGTTTGAAAGGATTATGTGCTCTAGAAAAGCCATGTTTTAATCCTGAATCAATCTTGTGAGAGCCATCATCCCTCCTAATCCTGATTCAATACTGCTAATACCCCAGTTGTGGCTATTACCCTTTGATTAGATGGAGATGTGACTCCAGCTATTCCAGGTGGGTCTTAATTGGACCACCAGAATCCTTTAAAAGAGGAAGCATTTGGAGAGAGCAAGAAATGAGAGAGATGACAGAAGCACCAGAGCTGAAAAAACATTCACAGCAGAGCTGACACAGATGGGGACATATGGAGAACAGAGACACGGATGTCTGGAGATGCTTGGAGCCCAGCGGATGTTGCCATAAAATATTAAACAAGCCAGAACCTAGAGAGAGCCAAGGAAGCCAAGAGCTGAAAGCCAGCTGCAGAGAAGCAAGTTGAGGAACCCCCACAGGAACAGAAACGGAAAGCAACAGAGACCAGGAGCAATGAGCCAGTGTACTTCTTTGATAAGAGCTGTCAACATCCATTGAGTTGCATTTGAGTATAGCAGAAGTCCACAAAGTCTAATTTCATGAAGATAAAGTACATGGGTGTGTGAAGGCAAGAATCCATTCTGATTAATTCCATCATGTCCAGGTTTACTAAGACAGCGACTAGGTAAACAATCAGAAACAACACAAAGAGGTAAGGCTGGAATTCTCAGCAATCTGAAAGTCCCAGGAGAATGAATTCTGTTATTGGACTGCCATTTTGAATGAGCATCTGAGAGTCTATGTTTGTCTTTGAAAATATTGTTAATTTATTTTCCCTATTCCAATAATACATATGTTAAATAGTTTTCATTTCCACAGGTCCATGAGTCTTTGTCTATCATTTTTAACTCATTTTTCTGTATATTCTCACAGTGGGCAATTTCTATGAATTGATCTTCCCACCCTGAATCCCATTTTTCTTCCATCTTCAATCTAATATTTAGTTCCTCTTGTGAATTTTTCACTGCATGCATGTGCTTTTTCAGTTCTAGGATTTGCATCTATTTAATCATGAAACCACCTAAAACAAATTCTATGACATGTCCCTAACCTATTTGTAATAGCTACTTTAGAGTTCTTTTGCTGCTAACTCATACAATTGCTTCATCTTGGTGTTTGTTTATACTGAATACATTTATTTGACATTAGGTTCATAGGTTTTGTGTTTTTTCATCTTTATTATTTTTTGTTGAATGCTGGAAATTGTGGATGATATAATGTAAAGCATGCAGAAGTATGTTGCTTTACAAAAGGAATATTAAGTATTGTTTGGCCATACACTTTGTTTTGCTGGTTTGTTTTGACATCTACCAAAACCTGAGAGTAGGTTTTAGGTTTTCATAGGACATATACATAGGAGCCTTTATTTTGGGATATAGGTCTTGCTCCAAAAGTGTGAATTTATGCTGTCTCAGCTCAGTTCTTGGGTTGTTGATAAGGTATCTCAATGCTTTCTGCATCTGAAATCCATTATCTCACAGTATTGTGCACAACTAGTATTTCTATTCTCCTTTCAACATAGAAGAGTATGGGGCACATTGTTTGTTTTCTTCTCTCAAGGATCTTGGTCCTGTGATGCAGATGTTAATGCTTAATAACAGATGCCCAAAAATTAGGTCCAGGTTTCAGATGGACAATAAGTTCAGTGCCAGTCCTATTTTGAAATTAGACATAGAAATTTCATTCTTCAATTGTGATGTGCACAAACTGACTGCTGTATAAATACCTACATATACACACTAAGAGGGAAACGATACATGTTGTTTAAGGTTAGCTGTGTTTGTTCCAGGGTGTGGATTTACAATTGATTTATTTTCTTTACTTTTGCTTTGTATTTCTTTTCCCCTTTTGCTAAAAATACTTATATCATTATTACTATTTCTGCATCATCATCATTAACATCTAATTAAAATGGTCAAGTAACAAGAAAAGGAAAGTTGTCTTAAACATCAGATTTAAAGACAATGGCATCATGGATAAGAAGAGAGTCCTTTCACCAAGCCTACAGAAACCTACACTGTTAAAAGATGCAGTTACATCAATTGACACCCATAACACTGTGCTTTCACACATGCCTCATGTCTTGTCCTTTTTGCTTCCCCTGATGAAGATAACATGGCTCTGAAGTCATCCTTTAGGACTATGGTATCTTACTAAACTTCTCAAGACATTGCTGAACATTTTCTCCATTATGTCCCTTTTCTTCCTTTGTAACTAGGAACTTTAGTGTACCTCAAATTCTATGTAATACTGTGGTAAAAATGAAAAGAAAATAAGGTTGTGAAGTTGGTGGGGTTTAAGATAATGAGAAGTTCAAGGCTCTTTGGTAAACCATGGAGCACATGCACTTTTAATGATGAAATTGCACCTCTGCCCCAATCCTTAGTTTTCTGAGGAAAGTTGAAGCCAAGTGCAGTCAGGTTATTTTGACATTTAAAATAATTGATATGAAATCTGTCAATTTTAAGCACTGTGTGAACCAGAGAAAAGGATATTTGTGGGTAAATACATACCCATTTTACTCAATAAATTCAGTCAGAAGAGCCATACATCTCAGTTCTTGGTTCTCTATACATTCATGCTTATTCCTTCTCTTTCACATTTCTCACTTTCTTTCCAGTAGCAATGAATTTCTCCAGTCCCTTTGTATCCTGTCATTCCCAGAAAATTCACACCAGAATAAGAAATGAAAATATGGAATGTTTCTTCAAATAATTTACATCTCACAACTCATATCTTCTGTTCCCATGTCCCCATTCATCTCATTCTCTTTATAATACACCAGACATCCCAACCATCCTAGCTCTATCTTCATTATATAATGAATCAGAAAACCACTTATCAATACTTCCTCTGCTAACAATGAGATTTAAATTAAAATCATCTCTCACTTAAGCTACTGCAATGTTTTTGCTTTTCCACAATTGAAACCTATTTGGCCAACACCAGGCAGTGATCTCTTATAAACATAAAACATCATATTACTGATCATCTACAATGGTCCATGTCTTTCCATCAGTTGTGCTTGAGCTAAAATTTAAGCTCTTTACTTTACCACTTTACCATGGTCGATTAGTGCCTGTGACATCTTCCCATCCACCTCTCCGAATTCTTTTCCTAGCATTTTCTCTTTCAGCCATTCTGTTCCTGCTAGTTTCAAGTTCCAGCTTTTCCTTGAACATGCTCAGCACATTTCGGTCTCAAGGTCATTGCAACCTGCTATTTCTTCTTTTTCCCCAGAAAATTGCATGACACCTTTCATCACTTTACTTACATCTGTGTCCTAATAACACCTCCTCTGAAAGGTACTACCTGGTACTACCTGGTGATCTGTCAAATTAACTCCACTCCAAATTATTCTAGATTCATGACCCATGTCCTATTTTTCCTATCACTTTCTGCAGTTATATCCATTTATATGTTTGTTTTCTGTACTCTCTCATTAAAGTGTTAGCTGCATGAGGGCAGGAGACTTATTTGAGCTTTATCACCAGAACTAAGATGTGTGCCTGAGTCATATTAAATATTACATAAGTTAACAGCTGAATGATTGGATGAATCTGAGGTAATTTTGTGAACTCAAAACAGTTCTTTTTCATGGTATGTAGATTTTGTAGCTTCTTGATGTTACCAGTGTCTTTGTGGACACTAAGTTCTTACAAAGAAAACTCATGGCTACCTTGTAGAAAATGTACAGGAGAGACACCTAGAAATAGGAAGATCATTGTGTGACTACAATGTACCACTTTGTCCTAGATTGGGGACAGGGTGTGAAACAAAGTGCCACTCCTATGTTCTGTTTTGTTTTGTTTTTTAATGATTGAATGAAAAGACAGGGAATGAGGCTAGGTTAAATCAACCAAAGAAGTTGAAGCACCTTGAGGTTTATTGCAGAGTGCAATTCCCACCCCTTGGCCTAAATGAGCAAATGGAGTGTATACTTCCCTAGAGCCCCATTAGAGCTGGAATGAGCAAGAAGATTCCTACCACCTTCATCCCTAATATGCATCTTGGCATGAATTCTCTGTAAGTGGATGCAGTCACTCTAGCAACCTTTTAATAAAGCCAGAACAGAATAAGCTCCTCATCTTCATTCTCACTTCTGAAATTCTGTTGGTTGGTGCCTCCCTTTGACAAATTCAGTTGGAAACTAGTTACCAAAGAGCACTATTGTTCTGTTTCATAGGGGTTGCACTCTTGGTGCACAAAGCAAGGCAGAGAAGAATGAACATTAAATCTGGGCTAGAATTAGGAGATGCAATCACCAAACACCTGTATTAGCTATAAATAATTACTTCTATAACAGATATGGTACAAGCTAACTAAGATATCGACTTTTGGTGGTTCTAAGTGTATTGTGTGTTTTCTTAAATTAAAAAAAATATGGCACAAGTCTCAGAATCAGAAAATATTTTGTCCACATTCACAAAAAAGTATTGATTTTCCAATGGAATTTCAGAATCCAAAACTTGCTCTTTATACCATACACTATTCTTTCTTACATGCTATATATCAAAGTACTTAATACGTCCAAGTCAAATAATATTTAGATATTTAGATGGAAATAATTAATGAATCCTATTGCCATACCATTCTTAGGAGATTTATTCCCTGGTGATTTGGGGAGTGGGTAAAAATCATGTCCTTAATGAGTTTGGGATTCTCAGTAGAATAAAAGGTACTGGGTGTCCACAGTGAGAAAGACTTCCTGTTCAAATAATTGAGCCATAGGGATTTGATTCCTATATGATAATTTGGTTATAAAGATTCCAGTTTCCTCTCATCCTTAACTTCTGTGGGAAATTACTCTCTTTTTCAGGTAGGAGTACATGTATTTTGATTTTAGAATCTAGAAATAAATATTTAAGAACTAAACATGAAATAAAAGTCTGAAATCTATATTCTGATGAATTACTAAATGTCTCTACTACAATGAGAAGCTAATTATGTTCTATTCTCAGAGTAGAGTTATTTACTAATGTACAATGGAGTGATATTTACATAATGGAAAGTGAACTAGACCTAAGAGATCATTCATTCCACCCACAATTATTTACAGCTTACAACTGAGAAAGCACTGCTCCACATGCTGCTAAGGGTATAGTTGTAGATCAGACAAAATACTTGACCCTAAGGAGCTCACACTTTGATGGTGAATTTTGTTCTGTACTAGGCCTGAATCTATCACCAAACAACTTATTGGGTGCTTACCACATGACATGCCTCATTACAAAGCTTTACCTGAATTAACTCAACTTGCATGGAAGGAGTTCCTATTAACTACATTTTATGGAAGAGGAAAAGAGGCAAAAAGAATAATAATGTGTCCAAAGCACTAGTGGAGCTCGGATTTCCACCAAAGAATTCTGGGTCCAGAATATTTCCCTGTAACTGTTACACTCTTTTAATTCTCAATAATTGAACATATTCTCCATTTATTCATGAGCTAAAATAAGGGCATGATATTCAATAATCTTTCTGATTTTCTTCTGCATTAATGTGGTTACTCTTTTAAAGTATAAGAATAATATTGTGGAATGTGCAGTAACCACTTCATGATGAATTGGCCACTTTGGGGTTAATAATCGATCATATATCAATCTATCTATTTATCTATCTGTCTATCCACCTATCCAATATAAGTTTAATTAAAATTTATTTGGTAAGATGCCTTCTCTAAATTTCTTTTTGCCCTTCAACTTGAAACATAACTCCATGTAAAGGAGACACCACTCTTGTTAAAGCTGATGCCTACTCTTCTAGATTCTGTGGGAAACCGAGCATTGGCAATAAGCAATTACACAAGTGAGCCCCAAGGTGAAGGTGAAAGTGTGAAGGACAAAATCTGGGACACACCGGAGCCATTTATCCACCTACAAATGGTTTGCTCTCAAGTGTCCTTTAACAAACCATATTGGATGCTGTATTCTGCAATTGTCAAAAAAGTTTATTACCATAAAGTGCTCAGTGAAATTATCTGGGAAGTTCATTTGCTTGCCATACCTCCATTTCTCACAATCAAGGATGAATAAATGGTGATAGTAATTATTTTATTTCTTGATTTATGTTTCATAAATAAAGACATTAAAAATACCCAGGACATCTAGCTGTCTTTTTTGTCCCTTCAAACTAAGGAATGTGAACAAGTTGGCACCTTATACAAAGCATGAGAGGTAGATAGTGGACAAAAAGTGGAATCATGTATTGAAGTCCAGTAAATTTTGCTATGACTGCATTCTGGCACCAAATGAATATTTATCCTTCTGATAATTATTAGGACAAAATTCATTTGAACTTTCTTTATGAGTTCAAAAAAATAAAACAAAAATAATTATGATATTTTTAAAAATTTATTTAAACTCTTGTGCACCATATTATCTTATTCAATAGGCTCAAATTCTTCATGTCTGGAATAAGGTAATATGAAGGAGAATAAATTTCGGGTGATACATTTCCAGAGTACTTTACAAAGAGACCTGTATACAAATGTACTATTGCATTTTAAAAAGTGGCCATAATATTACCATACCTGGTTACCTGTGCCTGAAAGAGGAGGTAGACTTTTCAAAGGTGATTTTTCTGCTTAAAGTCATTGTAGCTAAATGTTGGGTGATGTACTTCATGTTAACTTAAGGCCCACCTCGATTGTTTGGTTAATATAATTGCTATTTGACCATGACTAGGTATATTTAAATAAATTAATTTGATGTCCTTTTATACTGTTTTAATTAATTTGCAAGTAGATAAGCTGAGATGGAGTAACAACAAGTTCATTATGACCAGGGAAGGTTTCCACACCTTTTTTGTCATTGCTGCTGTTATTCATTTAGCCAGAATAGAAAACATTTATATCTTATTTTTCCCTAATTACTCCTGCATGCCCTATGATAATAGTATCTACCTATAAATTTAGTGACAAGTGGACAACTAAGGCAGACTAGTGTTGAGAACATGACCATACATTGCAGGGTGAGGGAACAGCTTGAAGATGCTCAGAGAGGCAAGAAAGAGGTCCACTTCTATAAGGATTCGCAACGATATCAGATCCATGTATTCCCAATCCATTCAGGTGTGCACAGAAACCACCCATCAGTTCCATTTTACCCAAGTCCATTCAGCTGGACATAGCATAGGTGAATTTCAAGATTAATGCCTTAGCTACCCCATCAAAAGGTATACTAAAAAACAAAGATAACAATAGCAAGAAAAGCAATATTTTCATCCATATGTAAAAGGGAATTATAAATGGACAAATATCACAACAAGTTCCAGAAATGGTGCCATTGAAATGGAAAGGAAGACTGCCTTTATATGTAAGGACCTCTATATCAATTTAGACATTTAACTTATAAATCACATGCTTAAAAGGTTCTTTCTCTCTGTCATATAATTACATGTTTGACTGAAGAGGAAGGAGTATCAAAGGGCCTGATGGGGTAATGGATAAATGACAACACACCAATAAATTGTATTTCTTTTCTGCAGACCTCATTAGAAGCCAAGAAAATACAATATTAATGAAAAACTACACACCTGTGACTGAGTTTATTCTCCTGGGACTGACAGATCAAGCTGATTTGTAACCTCTCCTTTTTGTGGTATTCCTACTGATCTATCTTATCACAGTAATGGGCAACATGACCATGATTTTGTTAATCAGAAGTGACTCAAAACTTGATACTCCAATGTATTTCTTCCTCAGTCATCTGTCCTTTGTAGATGTCTGTTATTCTACCACTGTCACTCCTCAGATGCTAGTTAGTTTCTTATCCAAGAGAAAAAACATTTTCCTCATTGGTTGCTTTATACAATTCCACTTTTTCATTGCCCTGGTAATCACAGATTACTATATGCTGATGGTCATGGCTTATGACCACTACGTGGCCATCTGTAAGCCTTTGTTATATGGGAGTAAGATGTCCAAACGCACCTGCCTCTCTCTGGTCACTGCGCCCTACATTTACGGCTTTGCAAATAGTCTAGTCCAGACCATCCTGATGCTATATCTGTCCTTCTGTGGACCCAATGAGATCAACCACTTTTACTGTGCAGACCCACCTCTATTAGCCTCGCCTGCTCAAACACCTATGTTAATGAAACTACCATGTTTGTTGGTGCTGGGTTCAATCTCACCTGTTCTCTCGTCATCATCCTTGTCTCTTATATTTTCATCTTCACAGCCATACTGGGCATCCACTCAGCTGAGGGGAGGCACAAAGCTTTCTCTACCTGTGGGTCCCATCTGATGTCTGTCACCATCTTTTATGGAACTCTGCTGTGCATGTATTTGAGGCTGCCTTTTGAGACATCTGTACAACAGGGGAAAATTGTTGCTGTCTTTTATATCTTTGTGAGCCCTATGTTAAATCCTTTCATCTATAGCCTGAGGAACAAAGATGTCAAAAGAGCACTAAGGGAAGTTTTTCAAAGAAATTGTTTTCTAAATAAGCATTTTTTAAAGGAAGGTACACAATACATCTTCATTAACTGTCCTGTTAGTGAGTACCTTAAATTATGAATCACTCTCTGTCTTTGAGTAATTTTTGTTTTTCTTACTTCACTTGTGGGAGTTGGAACAATGTATCAAGTTATTTGGTAGACTATATAGTTGTCCTCTCAATGAATTAAAACACACACACACACACACAGAAATTCAAAGACAAACCAAAAGTACTGATATTGCTCTATAAAACCAGGAAACAACAGATGGTTCCATCTTTAGTGGTCATACTTGTGCAAAGATATGTAAGACAGAGTTATGTCATGCTAAAGCAAAGGCAACTTATCACATTTTATAGTGCTTAATAATTTCAAACTATTTTTCAGATATCTGCCAACCACAAGAAGTGCATTTTTATTCTTTTGTAGAGATTATATACTAGGGAAAATCTTTTGGGTATATCTCAGTTTATTTCTCTAAGAACATCTTTGGAATGATCTTTCCAGCAAAATGGACTCCTCATAAACCTTTTGTTAACCATTTTATTGAGATATATTCTCATGTCAAACCTCCATCCAAAGTATATATTCAGTGGGTCACAATGTCATCAAATACCTGTGCATTCTCATTTCAACCTATTTTAGAACATTCTTGTTACTCAAAAAACATAAAAACCTTGCCTTATATCCTTCCCTATTGACATTTAGCATTAGTATGTTGGATATTATTATTGATAATAGATTATTAAAATAGTAATGTTAACTTCAGTCCAAGTTTGCAATAGTTACCTTATTCCTATAGACCATTCTATCATTAACTCCTTGTAATAGTGGCATGCATTTGTTCTAGTTCATGAAAGAACATTTTTATATTTTCACTATGAATCACAGTTATCATCCATCACAGAGTTCAGTGTGTTACACAGATCCTCCTAGTGACATACATGGCACTAAACTTCCCCTTTCACCCACAATTTCATGCATAATTCAATGCTTTTAATTACACTGATTGTGCTGTCCTAGGATGACCTCTGTCCATTTCCAAACATTTAAATCCAATGTAGTTAAAAATTCTTCACACGTTAAACACCTGGTTCCCATTCTCTATCCCGGTCTATCTCCTGGAAATGTATATTCTAGATTTTAACTCTATGAGTTTACCTATTATAATTAAGTTATCTTAGTGAGATCATAAAATATTTTTCCTTTTGTGTGTCTGACTTATTTCAGTCAACATAATTTCCTATAGGTTTATCCATGTTGTTTCATGCTTCATTCCTTCTTACTGTTAAATAATATTTCATCATATGCATATACCACATTTTGTTTATCCATTGTTCTGTTCATAGGGTTATTTCCATCCTTTGACAATTATGAATAATGTCACTACAAACACTGTTCTGCCAATGTCTGTTTGCATACAAGCTTTCAGTTCTTCTGCATCTGTACCTCATAGCAGGATTGATGGATCATATGGCAGTTCTATTGATAGTTTTCTGAGAAAGCACCAAGCTGTCTTCCATAGCGGCTGCAACATTCTACATTCCTTCCAGCAGTGAATAAGTGTTTCTATTTTTCCACATCCTTTCCAACACTTGTAGTTTCCTGTGTGTTTATAGAAGTTATTTTAATAGGTATGAAATGATATCTTGTGGCTTTGATTTTCATATCCCTAATAAGTAGTGAAGTTGAACATCTTCTTGTGCGTTTTTTAATTGTTGGTATTTCCTCTTTGGAAAAATGTCTATTCATGTCTTTTGCCCATTTTTAAATTTGGTTGTTTGTCTTTTTATTGTTGAGCTATAGGATTTCTTTATATATTTTGGTATTAAACCCCTTGCCAGATATGTGGTTTCTGAATATTTTCTACCATTGTGTAGACCCCCTTTTCACCTATGACAGTCCTTTGAAACACAAATATAGTCAACTTTGAGGAGGTCTTATTTATTCATTTTTTTCTTTCATTGCCTGAGTTTGGGGAGCAAAGTCTAAGAATTTGCTGCCTTTCATGAGATGTTCTATATGCTTCTCTACATCTTTTCCTAAAATTTTTATGTTAGTGGTTCTTAAATTTAGGTTTTTACTCCATTTTAGTTAATTTTTGTGTCGTTGTAAGATAAGTATCCTCTTTCATTCTTTTGGATATGGGTTTCCAATTCTCCCAACAACGTTTATTGAAGAGACTGTTCTGTCTAAGTTGAGTGGAACTGGGAGCCTTGCCAAAAATTAAGTGACAGTAGATCTGAGGGCCTATGTTTGAACTTTCAATTCAATTCCATTGATCAATCTGTCTATCTTTATGTTAGTACCATGCTGTTTTGACCACTGTAGCTTTGTAATATGCATTTAAGTCAGGGAACATAAGTCCTCCATCTTCATTCTCCATTTTCAAGATGTTTTTGGCAATTTGAAGCACCTACCCTGGCAAATAAATTTGATAATTGATATTTTCCATTTCTTGAAAGTAGACTGTTGGGATTTTGCTTGGTATTGCATTACCTTTGTACATGAATATGGGTAGTGTTGAGATGTGAGCAACATTTAGTCTTCCAACCCATGAATACAATGTCTTTCTATTTATTTAGCTTTTCTTGGATTACTTTGAGCAATGTTTTGTAGTTTTTTTAATGTAGACCCTTTATATGCTTGGTTAATTTTAGTCTTAGATATTTGATTTTTTAAATTGGTATCATAAATGGAATATTTTTCTTGATTTCCTACTCAGTGCATTACTGGTATATAGAAACACAACTGATTTTTGTGTGTTGACATTGTGTCCTGTCATATTGCATACTTGTTTATTGTTCTAGTATCTCTATTATAAATTTTTCAGCATTTTCTAAATATAGAATCATGTCATCCTCAAATACTGAAAGTTTTAGTTCTTCCTTTTCAGATCGGATGCCATTTACTTCTTTTTCATGTCTCACTGCTCTAGCTAGAACTTCTAACAAAATGTTGACTAACTGGAGACAGAGGGCATCTTTTCCTTGTTCCGCATCTTAGAGGGACAGTTCCCAGTTTCATATATTTCCATTATATCATGTTGAGTATGTTACCTTTGAGTCCCACCTTTCAAAGTGTTTTTATCAAGAAAGGAAACTGGACTTTTTTCAAATGCCTTTTCTGCATTAGTCAAGATAGTCATGTGGTTTTTCCCTTTCAGCTATTAATTGTGGTGTATACATTCATTTATTTTCTTGTATTGAATCAATATTGTGTACTTGGAATAAAATCCAATTTGTCATGGTGTGTAATTCTTTTAATATAAAGTTGGATTTGATTTGCAAATATTTTTGAGGACTTTCACATTTGTATTTATTATAAAGATAGGTCTGTAATTTTCTTTTCTTGTAGTATATTTCTCAGACTTTGGTATTATGGTGGTATAAATTTAATATAAATGAGTTTGGTAATGTTCCCACCTCTTCAACTTTTTGGAAGAGGTTCAGTAGGATTGGTATTTATTCTTCTTGGAATGATGAGTAGAATTTACCTGTGAAATCATCTGTCCCTGGGCTTTAATTTGTTGTAAGGTTTTTGATGACTGATTCAAACTCCAGTGATTGATTTTTTGAGGGCTTCTATTTCTTTCAAGTCAGTGTAGACTGTACTTGGGTTTTTAGGAATATATGCATTTCTTCTATGCTGTCTACTTCTAAGGCTTTTGAAGGAGATATCAAAGTCTTCAGACTATTTCCTTTTTAACTTAGATGTAACTCCACCAGTATGTGATGTCTCTTCTCTACTCTTTCATTATCACTGCTTATACATAAAAAAATCAGGTTCCATTATTTTTTTTTTATTTTTTGCATGGGAAGGCATCAGGAAATGAACCTAGGTCTCTAGGATGGCAGGCAAGAACTCTGCCTGCTGAGCCACCATGGCCTGCCCCCAAAATAAAAAATTCCATTTTGATCTTTTATCTGTATCTATATATCTATATGTATATGTGTATGTGAATATATATATTTGATCATATAACGTTTTCATACTTTACTGCTAATTTGAATAAATGTTCTTTATTTCCTTTTTAGGTCCTTTTACTTGCCTATTTTCAAATTGTGTTACTTACCTATATTTTTTTCTTATTCATTTTAAGAACCTTTCTTGGAGATTTTAAACTCTTTTCTTTTAATTTCTTCCATTTTGCACTTCAGTTTTTCATTGGATGTTTTGAAATGAAAAAACTTTAGTTTTAAATATTATTAAGCTGTATTGTATCATTAAGATACAATTTATTGTTTCTTTTTTTACTCTGAGGAATTTAAGTTCTTTCCCACCTATGATCTATTTGACATTTACCCATATTATTAAGTTGTTTTTATGGCTTCATTACCTAAATGTTTTTTTTTAGTTTTCATGGGCAGGCACTGGGAATTGAACCTGTGTCTCCAGCTTGGCAGGCAAGAATTCTGCCACTGAGCTGCCATCACACTGTCCCTAAATTTTTACTGTGAGCTATTCACAACATAAAATCAACAGTGGAAAATAACATAGAGACCACCTGTTTAACCATGACTAATTAACAGTAAATCTTCATACAAAGGCCCATTTGTGGCATTTTTTTGAAAGTTATAAGATATTATATTTGAGTTCTCCTTGGCTGATAATATTCCTTTGTCCATTTTGTACTATGAGTTTAATGTTCTTAAGCCTATGAAGAGTTATATCATTAGTAAGATTTTTATGTACTCACAGAACTATTCTATATTGTTTTAATAATGTAAAAGAAATAACATCATCACTTATAAATTGTTTATCCCTCATCAAACATTGTTATATATATATATCTATGCTGATTCACATAGCAGTAATTTTCTCTGCAATTGCCAGTACATAATATGCTCCAAAGGATTTCATCTAGTCCGCTACTGATGAACTATTACATTGCTTCTAGTTACTTGACAGTACAAAAATCCAGCAATAAAGATCTTCGTGTAACGGTGACTCAGTGGCAGAATTCTTGCCTGCTATGCCAGAGACCTTGTTCTATTCTCAGAGCCTGTCCACATCAAAAAAAAAAGAAAAAGAAAAAAAAATCTTTGTGTAGCACTGCGTTGGTACCTCTGAAAGATTTACTCACGTATATACCTTACTGTAATTATTGAGTTGGAAGATGTGAGTGTCTTTAAATTTCTCTTTATGTTTGGTTTTAGTTTATCTTCTCCAGAAAATAGTTTCTATTATTAAAATATTTTTTCAGATCTTCTTTATCCTTACACATGTTTTATTATTTCATATATAAAAATTGAGAAGGATATGTAAAACTATTCCATGATCATTGTGAATTTATCTATTTCCCTTGAAACACCCATTTTCTTTAAATATTAAGAGTGCATTTTTAGTTCTTTTGACATAATTAAATATCCTTGCTCATTTTATCATTTTGCAATTCCTATCCAATATTTAATAGTGATAAAATTGTAAAAGTCTATTTTTCTGACATTGGTAAATTAAAGAAGCACAGTCATTGTTTTGGATAGCTGGTGCTTATTATATGCTTATTATATGCAATTCTTTCCCTTTAATTCCATGCTCACTGAGTCGATTTAGTTAGGGAGTTTAATATTTTATTGTAAACACTGATATTTTGGTATACATTTCACCATCATATATAGCACTTTTAAAGATAGATTCTATGCTTTTAATCTATTGAATCTTCTATTCCTCACAGAAATTAAATCGTGTTTTTGCTAAAATTCATTTTTCTTTTTAGCTCTTGTTGATAGTTACATATTATATTTTCTATTTTAGCACATTGCTTTAACATTTACTATACTTATATGATTGAACTAAACTTCTGCTAATCAATTTATCTCTTTTATTTGCTTATATGATTACACTGATAATTATGTTAAATTTTTATTTAAGATCAATATTCCTTTAAATTTACTTATGTTTGTCAATAATTCAAAGGCTTTTTCACTGTCCTTTTACATCCCACTTTTCCTTCTGGGTTTAGATTTCTTCAGCATGGTATACACTATTAATTATTTTTCTCAGTAAGAATCTTTGTGAGAAAAATTCAGTTTGTACTTTTCTGGAGATGACTGTTTTTAAATTTTATTCTTAAAGATGAGTTCATTTGGGTATAGAAATCTAGATTGACAGACATTTAACTTTAGTAGGAAGTATTAGCTCATATTCTAGATTCTATTAGTTTGCTGCACAGCATGACTGTACTACCAGGCTACTTGTTATCATTTTGTATGCAAAATAAGTTTTCTTCCTTTTTTATTTTAAAAACTTCTATTTTATATTTTATCTTCTGCTTCAGTTTCTGTTTAGGTTTGTATATCTTATATGTATCCTTTTCTATTTTCAGTGCCATTTCTCTAGATAAGTCACATCATCTTTTTATATGTTCTCCCACTCTCAGGTACTTTTAATTTTTGTGATTTTTCAGTATTATAATTCTAACATCATTGTGTGATTGATTTATGACTGTAAAATCTTCCAGACTTTCTGCTCTGTAAGGTTAAAGTCAATGTCTGTTTGGGGACACTTTGAAAGCCAACATTTATCACAAAACTTAGTATATAGACAGTTCTCCATAAATACTTTCTGAGTTAATAAATTATCATTATACTGTTTGCATTCTGGTTAGGTGCGTGCTTGATTCTCCATTACTTTTCAATATAATCTTCCTATACTCACAACATAAAATTGATTGTGAGACTTAATATATGCATGCCTCATCCCTTTCCCAATTAAAAGAAAATGCTTTCTTTTAACATTTTTTAAAAAGAAAAATGAATGAATGAATGTTTGGATGAATACCTCTATACTCAGAGGATGTTAAGTACTGTGTGAATTTGTCACATTTATTTGCTGAACTGTCAACAACTTGATATAAAGAACTACATCCTCCTGTTTGAATTCCAGACTCACAACTTACTAGTTGTAAATACCAGTATAATTGATTTAACTTCTCTTTAATTCAGCTGCTACATTTGTAAAATAGAGTTAATAGTGCTAACCCCCTATGTAGTTATACGATGATTAAATGAACTAATGCATGTAAAGTACTAAGCCTTCGGGTCTGGTGCATTTTTAAGTATTAAATATCTATTAACAATATTTAATTACCAAAATTCTGATTTCCTTCCTGTGATTACTTAAACATATTAGTTTTTCATTCCATATCATTTCCTTACAGATGTTACCAGACACAGGCCATGGATTCTTTTGCCCAATGCGCTCAATAACCAATTCCTGAAGCACCAAGGTTTCAGAAACAGAAAGAGTTTATTACTACATGCATAGTAGGAGAGCAGACAGACTAATGGCCCCAAAATCTGTCTGCATGAACTGCTGTAATTTGGGTAGTTTTGTTAGAGAGAAGGTAGGCAGGGTTTAGGATAATGAGCACCAATTCTCCAGATGATGTAGTTAGAGGTGTTTTGATTATTGAGCATGCGCAGATTGATTAAATGCTTAGTCACAGAATGTATGAAAGAAAAGGGCAGAGTGCCATACAGGTGACTCATAGGTTAAAGTCTAAACCACTGTGCATGTGAAGCGGGCCCACTTAGGGTAAATCCAGTTTCAGTCATTAAGATAATTTGGGACTTGGGGTGGGTTCATCCCAGGAAGACCAAAGACCCTTCATTAGCAGCCATTAGGGGTTATTTTTAGTGATTATAAGACTAAATTTGAAAAATGGGATAACTGGGTTAGCCACAAGGTTTTTACAATCTCAGGGGCAGATGATAAGGCCTATATAATTATTATCAGAGATCAAGGCTGGATTTCAGGTATTCCCCTGCCTACTCCAATCAAAAAGCAAAAAGGAATATTTACATTGAAATCATCCTTTAAATACTAATTTCTTGGTTACACAGACTTTCATTTTTTGAAGGTAAGGAACTGTGCTCAATAAAACGCCAAGATACCTGAGAGGGAGAAACAAGATTTCCTGTTTATTAACTGCATGAAATGAACCTTACATCTCCTTAATTCATTCACCTATGGTTGTTGATCAACTATTATCTAACAGAATGTGTGCTAGATGGGGAGACTACAGTTCTTGCATATAAGGGGTCTAGAGGAGGAAATAGATACATGCACTTATAGTTACCACTCAGTGTGCAGGTACTTTGACAGGTATAATGTAGAAGGCTGCAAAAGTCTGGGAAGTAGAGGTGGAGACCAGGCTCAGTTCTGTGGAGGCAGAGAAGGCTTCAGCCTGAAATTGTGTTACTATCAAGAGCAAATTGAAATAAAGGGCTGTGAAATAAAGGGCTGGATGGAAGGAAACTGAGGAAGGAAACAAATGTTGAGGGAAGGAAGGATGAACTAGGATTATGAGACTGGAAGAAGAATGATAACAGTGAAAAATGAGGAAGCATTCCTCTAAATATATGAAAAGAATTCAAACCTGACCCTGCAATTTACTAGTTATGCGCATCTGGGTGAGTCATTCAGTCACTATTCTTTAAGTTTAACATTGTTTCTCTGGTGGAAAGTTGAGGATGGAGAGGATATAGTTTGTTAAAAAAGAAACAGAACACATAAAAGGCAGACCATCATTAAAATTTTAAGATAAAACTTCTTTGTGTGCCTTCCATAGAACTTTAGTATAAATGCTGGTAAACTTGAAATTATGGTAATACACGGAGGCATACAACTCCCTGATCTCAGAGTTTTCCAGTGAAACCCCAGAGGGTTGATTCATGATGTAACATTCATCTCTTCTCCTCAGCCCTTCTGAAATTTGCTTTAAGGAGTGAGCCCACACCTCCCTTTTCCTGGTATAAATTCAATTACATTTTACAACTTAAAGACACATCAAGAAAATTCCCTAATCAGAGGTTGAGAAAGTAAGTGAAAATCAGGTTCTCAAGTAAGTCTTTGTTTTGTTTTGTTTTTACCATTTTTATCTTCAATCAAAAGGAAACTGTTTTAAAGTCTTATGCTGAGGCTTACAGACCATATGCCTTTACACTATTTAGAAATCAGGTTTTCTATGACTGAAAATCAGTGAGGCACAGGAATGCTGAGTTTTCTCTCTATTACAAAATATGCCCTTCTCTCTGCGGCTGGGTATAAAGAAGAACAGAAAGGAGGCCAGGTATGAAAAGTGTTAACTATTTCTAAAGGCAGTCATTGTATGCTAACTTTATTCAAGACATTTTTCTAAGCACCTTAAATGAACTATTTTCTTTCCCATGACAACTCTACTTCCCATTTTACAATTGGGAAAACAGAGACACAACAAGTCACATACCTTGTCACTTTCAAGAGTTTGTTACTGGTGGAGCCTGAATAAATATCACTAATTGACATTGGTTTCATGAAATTTCACCTGTCTAAAAACTAAACTATTGGCTCCTTAGACTTTCAAGATATTAGAACAGGACCAGCATATTATAATCTGGTTCATTTATTTTTCCAAGTATGCAACTGATCTAAATGTTACTTATTTTACTCAGAGAATTATTTAGTGGCAGATGTGCATATTGGCTCCCAATTCCATTCAGAACAATTGTTCATTTGAAGGAATTCTCTGAGCACAGAGAGAAAGGCCAGAGAATTGATGCTGTCATGAGCCACTGACCATGTACATCTTATCAGGACTGCCCAGTGATGGGCTGAGCATTAGACAGTGTCCACTTCTACTGAGGGCTGAAAAAGCTCAGAGCTGCATGGGTCAAAATGTACACCTTTCTGCTGACTCTGAAACTCATATCTCAGCCTGGAACACCATCTGTGCACTCTTTCTTTCTTTCCAGAGGCTCTGGGGCATTGTCTCTAAGGACCTTATCTCTTGAGTTCAATAATTTCTTCTCCTTCATCATCTGTTAAAACATTTCTAAATCACCAATATAGTTAGAAGAAAAAGAGGGTGAAGTGAAGGAGATGTATGTTGATCCATCTAATCTGCTTACCCTGCATATGTAAACAAAATGCTTTTGAAAACAGATTATAAAAGAAATCAGAATTAATCTCCTTCCTATGGCATAGAGCTTGACACATCCTTGATGTCAAAATAGTAATTTATTTTTACTGCAACTCCCTATTTCCAGTAAATGAGACAGCTATATTTAGAAGGATTTTAAGTCACTTTAAGATTGTTTCTTAGAGGTGACTGATTATTATGTCTTTACTGTCTATTTCAAACATATTGCTTGTCTCCACCTTTGCAAGAAAAAGATGGCAAAGTGTCCTGCAACCTACCTGGACAAATTTACTTTTGTTACACTCTACTTTGTATGTGAACCTCCCTGGTTTTAGTAGCAGAGTTGGAATCTCAAGTAATTCCATGAAAAGAAGGTTTATCAGAATTTACTTTCATCTTTTTGGACAATATCCTACAGAACTACCTCTTGGTGCAAAGGAACAAGAGAAGGAATCACTCCACTCACCTCACACATAAGTGCATTTTTTAGAAATGAGGTTAGAGAAAGAGTTCTTCTAGTTGGTTCAGACAATCTGGATCCCCTTACATTCTCTGAAGAATTTATGCATGTGCATTTATTTTGGTTGTGAATTCATAGTTTCATTGGATGTTTCAAATAGTTCATGGTAAAAATAAAACCAAAGAATCCTAAGAAATTTAATATAATGGATTATTTAAAGATGTTTTTAACTGTTTTTTTAAGTAATTTTCTCATTAGCATGTAATTGAATGCATATAAAATTTATCTGGACATTAGTCCTTTGAGATGCCATACTCCATTGGGTTAAAACACTTCCTTTGTAACTTCCTCCCCCTATTCTTTTTGTTTGTGCATGTATGTGGTGGGGGGAGAAGCTGTTCTCCTTCTGATGCTATATTCCTCTCATTATCAGCCTCTGGGACCAGGTGCTGCTTTCCTTCTTCATGGGGGTGAGACTTGTGTATTGGGCCTATGCTCAGAGAGGTGGTCTGAAGCACTTGGAATTTTTTTTAAATTTTGAGCAAGGGTCCCTGCATTTTTATTTTGCACTGGGCCATAATAATCACATAGGATGTTTCAGTTCCAGGTTCTGTTATTCTAAATTTCTCTTGCCCAGCTGGTGCTTCCTCAGCCTACTAGAACAGATAGAGGCTCTCCTTGATAGTGGCCTGGAAAACTGGAAGTCCTGCCTTCAGAAGATGTTTACCTTTTAATGGCCTGGCCTGACACATGTAACCAGACCTGCTGCAATTATTGTTCTTTGTAAACATATCCTATTAGCAATTTTTTTACCCTTTTGCACTTTTCAGTGCTTCTGCTTTATTTCATTTGGGTTTATTTGTATCTGATACAAGTCACTGCACTTAAGAGTCAAAACCCTTTCAGAATCCAGAGTCAGTCTATAAGTGACATGCAATGAATGAGTCCTCTTGTCAATCTCTCGAGTCCCCATTTCTTAGCCTGCCTTTTTTTTTAATTACTCTGCAAGCCCATCTAATGAGTCTTTTCTTCTCATTTTTCTCTTTTGGCTTCCACTACTTAATTTTTCTGGGGCTTTCTGCATGCAAAGGAGTATGAAAACCTCTCTTAATGTTAACATGCTGCTGTCACAGCAATAGATGCTGTTCCCATAGCATTTAATGCTAGACATTTCTTCAAGAGAAGTTGCAAATAACCTCTTTTCCCTGTTCCAGTGAAGCCTGTTGATATTCTTGATAGGAAAGTCATAATGGTTTGTAAATCAGACTTTCAATGAAAGGAAGCATTCATAGTAGGGAAACGCTCAGCTAGGATGTCTGTATTTCTCTGCATGAATTCTGCATGTACACAAACACACATGCATGCCTCCATGCAGCCATCACTCACAGTTTCCAAAGAACGATCACATGTACAATCTTTTTTTGTTTTGGTATGCTGTATATCACATTTCCTTCTTTTTCCATGTGGGTACCCCCTTATTGCAGCACCACTTGTGGATTTTTGTTTGTTTGGTTTCAGTTTTTAATTTATTTGTTTGCTTGTTTGGGGAGTTCATGAACCGGGAATCAAACCTGCATCTGCTGCATGGCAGGTGGGAATTCTACCACTGAACTACTCTTTATCTACAGTCTTTATACTTCTGATTATTTTTCCTAGAAGACCTTACACAAGAGGTCTTTATTTCTTGTTTACTTCCTCATTCTTTTTGGTGCTTAAAATTTTTTTGCCTTCTGTCCCTTTCTGCCCCTTTCCCCAAAACCCCATTCCCTTTAGTTTTCTCCAAAGCATTCACACTCAAATGAAACTTCATTTATTTACTTACTTACATAGAATACTATCTGTCTCTGCTCACTAGAATGTGGGCTCCAGAAGGGAGGAATTTGTGAAGGTTTTGTTCATTTATGTATCAGCAGTGCCTAAATGCATGGTGTCTTGGATATTAATAAATGTTTGCTTTATGAATATTGAGTTTGATTCCCACAATGATTTGAGAGGGAATAGGTACACATTGATACCATTGGTAAATGGAGATATGGAGTGACTTTCCCATCATTACTAAGCAGTTACACTGCAAAAACAATATTCTAAACGAGAGTCCCCAACTGAATCTTAAGGTAAGCTTTACTATTGCCTCTAAGTCTAGTGTTCCCTGAGAACAAGTGACTACAGGCTATGGGTCAGCTGCACAGTAGATGTCTATGAATTTACCAATAAGCCGCAGAGTAGAAAATGCTGATGGTTAAGGGGAAGTTGAGTAAGTCAGCTCTGATTTTTATGTTACAATAGTCAAGAACACCAATATATCCTTGTCCCAGCTGTCCATTTTCATTTTATTCCTCAAGGCCATTGGTATCTATATATGGTATTGCCTGGCAAAGTTCAGGTTTAGGTTGGTATTCTATTGTAGCAGCATCTAGTACAGATGGCTCTCAAATAAGATGACTTGAGTTGGTGTCTCAGATATAATGCCCACTAGCAGTGTGACCTTAGCTTAATTACCTGATCATTCTGTGCTTCATTTTTTTCATCTGTAATAGGGGTAATGACAATATCTACCATGGGAAGATAGTGTGATGATTAAATCTGTTATTGTATGCAATGAGCTTAGAAACTAAAATCAATTATGTAATTAATGATCACCATATGTTAGAAATAAGTATTATCAGTTTGTTCAACAAATATTACGTGCTTTCTATCCTGCCTGGTTACTGGAGGGGGACATGCAAATAGAGACCTCTCTATAGACCTTACAGTAATGGAAGATTTGGAGACACATTTTTAAAATAGATAAGAATTAGGAAAGCTGAAAATAGACTTTAAGTAGGAGAAAAAAGACAAAAATAAAAGAAGCATCTTGAGAAAAGAAAAAAATTTTAGCAGTGGTTTGTGAAATGAGCTTTAATGCAGAAGAAATAGTAATGTGCTTTGATAGATACAAGCTGTGATCAGTAGCTTAAATACTGAATATGCAAATACTTACTTGCAGTTCTTTATTTATACATTGTCATTGCTAGTGACCATCCTCAAGTACTGTAAGAATTCATTTAATTTGAAGATACCTTTATTCTTTTATTTGACATATATTCATTGACCTACTATGATTGTGTCTCTCCAAGGAACACAAACATCAAAATTGTTTGGTAGTTTATTAAATATGAAGGTGTCAGTATACTGTGTAAAATTTTCTGAAACAAACTTTCTGTGAGTTTGGTGGAAAACAGTCTTCCCAAGGAATTCTGTTATACTTTAAGGTCCAACAAGCCCTTTATTCTCCTCAATATATGACATTCTCCAGAGTTCAAGAGGGAAAAGCAATGAGTAAAATATTGTAAGTCATTCATTCTTTCAGACAAGAACAGATTATTCTTCCTTATTTTAATTCAGTACAGAAGCAAGTGCTGAACAGACATGGTAAAATTGTGAGCTAGAATTTGTCTCTGCCTTTGAATAATTGATATGTGGAGGAGAAAGTAGGTAAAGTATATATATACAATTCTGAAAGGATTTCAAGGCCCTGTGAACTGAGCCTTTCCAATAAGTAGAGTTTCAGGTGCAAGACAATTCCAAAGAGACAGTAGACATGTAGTTCACTTGTAAGGATGGATTGTGTTGCTGCAGGTACAGTTTAGGCATAGGTCTACCTGTTGCTGTAAGTACAGCTAACCTATAGACATAGATAAACAGATAAAAATTTACAGGAATTTAATATAAAGGAAAATGAAATAACAAATTAGTGGAAGGATGCCATCTCTTTATGTGGTATCCAGAAAGAGATGATTTTGCATGACATGGCCAGGTTTAGAGAAAATGATTTCAATTATCCTTAGCATGAATTGTACCTATATGTCTTCTTCATTTTCAATAGTTTCCAGAGCAAGGCACAGACTGTCAGGATGCTCATTAAAAATGGCAGTGAAATAACAGAATTCATTCTCCTGGGGCTTTCAGATCACCCAGAACTCCAGCCTCTCCTCTTTGCATTGTTTCTGCCTGTTTACCTCATCACCCTCCTAGGCAACCTGGGCATAATGGTGTTAATCAGAATGGACTCTCGCATTCACACACCCATGTACTTCTTCCTCACCAACTTGGCCTTTGCAGACTTGTGCTACACCGCCAATGCAACCCCACAGATGCTGAGAACTTTCTTGTCTGAGAAGACCATTTCCTATGCTGGCTGCTTTACCCAGTATTATGTTTTCATCGCACTCCTCCTTACCGAGATCCACATGTTGGCAGCCATGGCCTATGACTGCTATGTGGCCATATGCAACCCACTACACTACAGTGTGAAAATGTCCAGGAGAGTCTGCCTCTGCCTGGCCACATTTCCTTATGTCTGTGGCTTCTCAGATGGTCTGTTCCAGGCCATCTTGACCTTCCACTTGAACTTCTGTAGATCCAATGTCATCAATCACTTCTACTGTGCTGACACACCCCTCATTAAGCTTTCTTGTTCTGATAATTATATCAAGGAACATGCCATGCTCATGTCAGCTGGCTTCAACTTCTCCAGTTCCCTCACTGTCATCCTGGTGTCCTATGCCTTTATTATTGCTGCCATACTCAGGATCAAATCAGCAAAAGGAAGACACAAGGCATTTTCCACCTGCGGCTCTCACATGATGGCTGTCACCTTATTTTATGGAACAATCTTCTTCGTGTATGTAAGGCTACCAACAGATAAGACTGTTGAGGAATACAAAGTAATAGCCATCTTTTACATCTTTGTCAGTCCAGTTCTTAGTCCATTGATCTATAGTTTGTGAAACAAAGATGTAAAGCATGCCTTGAAAAATATCCTGAGACAAAATGTGGTTACTAAGATGGCAATGCCACCACTTTCCAGTAAACCATAATTCTAAACCTTTCACTCAAATGTCTTTGCATTTGGATGATGCAATTTGGTGTTCTCTATGGATAGTTCTCTTCTGCCTGTGCTAAAGTCTAGAGAATAAGAACCTGCATTATTATTTTTTTTTAAATCTAGACTCTCACACCCCAACTTGTGGTTCAAGAACCTGCACCATCAGCATTGCCTGTTAGAAATGCAGAATCACATTGTGATCTCAGACCTCTGTAGGAAAATCTGCATTTTAACCAAATCCCCAGGTGATTTTTAATCTTACAGTTTGAGAAGCACTTCTTTAGGTCCCCAATTCCCTACTTGCATGCCCTGGCACATTGATGTGCTCTGATTGCTTACAAATATGAATAGTGTGACCTTGTTCTCATTTCAGTTCATTGAACTTCCTTTATTGTCAGTCTCATCTCTTTAGAGGGGTCTTTAAGAAGCTCATCTTCCTACACTCTGTGCTGACCTTTGGTTAAGCAGAAACCATGGTTCATGACAGTGGTTTTTCTTTCTGAAGAAAGTGCATGTATAGTGGAGGGAGGAGCAATGGGAAAAGAGGTGAAGGGAGTCAGACTGACTTTGTGGATTTTTATCAATAAGTAATAGCAACCCACTTCCTCTCTTTGGCTTTCCAACCCAGGGAGAACACTTTACCACCTTCACTTGGAAAAACTTACATTGCTGTAAGAGAAAAGGTGAAACTTGAAGGGAAATAGAGAATTTGAAGAAGTAATGGGCCCTAACAAATAGAGTACCTACTTTTGTTTGAATATTGATTTTATTCCTGTGTTTGCTTAGTTAAGTCACATTTATTACCCTCTTGAGGCTAAACCTAAGGGGATACAGTGTTTATATGTTTGAGTCATTAGAGGGAAGACATGGTTTGGGGGAGGAATTGCAATTGATCTGGCCTCTGTATAAACCTCAAGTAAGCAAATTAGTTTTCCTTTCAGGATCAGTGCTAAATTGATGTTTAAAGAGTAACTAAAAAGGTTTTGTACTCTGCAAAATTCCTAGTCTCCTTGCTCCTTCAAAATGTTGATTATTTCCTTAGTTCCATTTTTTGGGAGAATAAAGCCTTTCATTCCATCTCTAAGAATGAAAGGAACAAAAAAACTGTATTTACATTAATATTTATTAGGTTGAATATAAAATAACTGTATTAGGAAAGTTTCATTTTTAATACAAGGAATGAAATCTCCTTAAACTAGTTAAGGCAACAAGGGGAGTTTTTGTGAATATACAGTGTATCTCATAGCATCTGAGGGGTACAGTGAACTTCCAAAGAAGTGAAATGAATGTGGGACTCTAAGGTAATGAAAAAATTTGTGTCATTTTCTATTCCATATCTTTGTGTTGCTATCATTTGTAATACTTGAATGGTGAATATGGACCTTCTGTCCTGCAAACTTGCAAATTTCTCTTATTAATTCTACTAGGATTTTTTTCCTTTTATAAATTCCCTAAATTTACTACATGCCATCTGAGAATTAAGAGTTTTTATGTCTTTTGAATACTAACAATTTTTATATCTTTTCACTTCCTTCTTACACTGGCTGAGTCTGATAGTACATTTTGCATTTTTTTTGTTTCTTTGTTTTCAAGTTTTGCACGGGCAGGCACCAGGAATTGAGCCTGGGTCTCCAGCACGGCAGGCGAGAACTCTGCCTGCTAAGCCACTGTGGCCTGCCCTGATAGTACAATCTGAATAGAAGTTATGAACACAGATAAACATGTCTGGTCTCTGTCTTTGAGGTGGGGAACATTTTTAATACATCATAAGGTAGTATGGATTTAGCTGTAGATTTTTCAAAGATGTCCTTTATTCAATCGAGCAAGTTCCTTTCTTTTCTTTGCTGAGAATTTTTATCATTAATGGGTTTGAATTTTGTAAAATGTTTCCTGCCTCTATAAAATGGTCCTATGACATTCACCTTTATTCTGTAAATGTGATGGAATATCTTAAATTTATCTTGCATTCCTGAGATTAAATCAGTTTATAATGATGTTTTATCTTTTCTATCTATTGATGGACTAGGCTTGTTAAAATATGATTAGGATTTTTTCATCGATTCTTAAGAAGGATAACCACTATGAAACTTTCTCTTTTTTAATAATTTTGTCAGGTTTTATTAATAGGATTATGCTAGTTTCATAAAATGAATTGCTAAATATCTTAACTTCCTGAATTTTCTGAAAGGTTTGATAAAGACACTCTATTTCATTCTTAAATACTTGTTAGAATTTACCAGTGAAATCATCAGGTTCTAGTTTCCATTGTGTGAAAATTTTTATTGTGCATTCATTTTTTAATATCTATGACTTTATTCTCTTACATGTATTAGGGTAATTTTTGTGGTCTTTCAAGTAATCTGTCCATTTAGTTTGTGCTGACAAATGTATTAAATTGTTTATAAAATCTCCAATATCCTTTTTTTTAATGTATGGGCAGGCACTGGGAATCGAACCCAGGTCCCGGGCATGGCAAGTGAGAACTCTGCCATTGAGCCACAATTGCCTGCCTTCCATTAACCTTTTTTATTTTTTGGTGGGGGGAGGTGCATGGTCCAGGTCCTATATCCTTTACTAACCATACTATAGTTATCGTTCAATTATCTCTTCCATTATAGATTATTTGTATTTTCTCTTGTTTTTTCTTTTGTTAATTAGTCTGAAAAGGGATTTATAAATTTAATGAATTATTTTCAAAAAATCAATTTTTAATTTCACTATTCTTTTCATTGCATGTGTTTTCTGTTTCATAGGTTTCTTTTCTTCCTAATATCTACTGTGTTGGGATTTATTTTATCGTCTCTGCTCATTATTCAAAGTGAAAGTTTGAATAATTGATCTGATATTTTATATTTTTTCATATAAATCTTTAAAGCAAAACATTTTCTTCAGACACTGCTTTAATGTTATTTTTGATGCTTTCTTTTTTATTATACAATTTGCAATAATTTCTTATTTCTCTATTGACTTCTTTTATCCTTTGGGTTATTGAGAAGATTGTAATTAATTAAAATATATTTGGGGATTATATACATATGTTATGCTTATCAATTTCTAATGTGTAAAGATTTTATTATACACAGAAAATATGCTCCTTGTGACATTAATCTTTTTAGTTTATTGAGACTTGTTTTATGGGTCAGTGTATGATCTATATTCCATGAATATCCCATATATACTTTAAAAGAATGTGCATTCTTCAGTTGTTGGATGTCATGTTCAGTAAACATCAATTAAGTAAAATTAATAATATTCAGATATTCTATGTACTCATTGAATTATGGTCTACTTTTTCTTAAAAGATACTGTGTTTAAAAAAGATTGCATTAAATATTCCTCTTTATTTCTGGTAATGCTTTTTAACATGTTTTTTTGTTTGATATGAAAAATTATATCCATCACCTATCTCTATATATCTATCTGTCTATTGGTAAAACAGATTCTTAAATCTTATTGCTTTCCATCGTTTGTATTTATTTTTATTTTTGTATTAATTTCTGTATTTTTAAATTGTATCATTTACAGATAACATATAGCTGACTTCTAACTTTTTAGAAGCAGTCTGGAAATCTATGGGTTTGAATTAATGAATTATTTACATTAAGGTAATTATTGATATATTTGGTATGTTGATATTAGTATGTTGGTATAAATCCACCAATTTTCTATTTATTTTCTCTCTCTCAATTTTCTTTTCTTCTTTTCTTTTTCCTTGGTTCCACTTTTTCTGATATCTTTTGAGTTCACCTAAAATTTTGTTAATATTTCATCATTTCCTTCATTGTTTCTTAACTGTACCATTTGTGGTAATTTTAATGCTTTCTCTGAAGATTAAAATATACATTATTAACTTATCACAATGTATTTATACTTTCTAATTTTTGACTTCTTATTTTATGTGTTGCACTTCATATATGATAGTGTAAGTATACATCACCTTTAAGTTAATTTTGTCATATATTTTTACTTCTACATACCTTATAAACCATATATTTTATTGAGGTTTTATTTGACTTGAAACAGTTACTTGTCTGTAAATGAAAACAATAAAGAAAAATAATAGTGTTATATTTACCCAAATAATTAGCTTGTACAATATAATGCATTCCTTCCTGTAGTTGCAAGTTTCCATCTGATATTCTGCGATAGCATAGATAAAAAAAAAAACTTCTTTGTTATATTCTACTGTGTAAGCCTGCTGGCAGCAAATGAATTCAGCTTTCTTACCAGGTGACATCTCAATTTTACATTCTTTCTTGAGTATTTTTATGGATGATTTTTAGTGGATATATTATTCAGGGTTGTTTATTATTCTTTTCTAATTTTTAAAAGAAATTTGACAGTGTTATTCCACTGTCTTCTATCAACCCTTTTTTCTGATGTGAAGTCAGCCATCTTTGCATCATTGTTTCCTTCTCTCTAAGTAATGTTTCCTCAAGGTTTTCTCTTTATCATTTTCCTTTATTTTGAATATTATTCATCTGAGTAAGTCTTCCTTTGCATTGCTTGCTTGAAATTTGTTGAACATCTTTTCTTTAAGTAGACATTCTCACCAATTTGGAAAAGTTGTAACTATTATTTATTTATTTTTCTTCCTCCAATAATGTCTATGTTAAATAATTGTATTTCCACAGTTCAGCAAGGCTCTGTCTCTTGTTTTTTCACTCATTAATCTTTTGATTCTTCATACTAGATAATTTCTATGAATTGGTGTTTCATTTCCAATACCCATTCTTCTTCCATCTTCAATCTGATATTTAGTCCCATCTATGAATTTTTCACTTCAGGTATGTACTTTTTCAGTTCTAGAATTTTTTTGTCATCCTTTTTCTTAGTCTTCACATCACTACTGGCATTCTTCATTTACATAATCATAAAAGACCCTAAATATATTTTCTAATATGTCCTTAACATATTTATATAGGTACATTCTCTGCTAATCCATATTCCTGCTTTATCTCGGCATTTATTTATACTGAACACATTTATTTATTATTATATTTTACAATATCCCTGTTTTTTCTTGCTTAGTATTTTTATGTATGCTGAAAATTGTTGATAATACAATATAAAGTACCTGGAATTATGTTGCCTATCTTCAAGGAATGTTAATTTTGTTTGGAAATACACTTCGTTCAGATGGCTTGTTTTGACTCCGTGGAGGTTGAGTTTTGGGTTTTGGAAAGGCAAATAAAGAGTATCCCTTATTCTAGGATGTAGGCCCTGCTCCAAAAAGATAACCTTGATGCTGTCTCAGCTGGGTCCTTGGGTATTTGATAAGGTGTCTCCATGCTTTCTGCATCTGAAATCCTCTATCTCAAATTATTTCATGCAGCTAGTATTTCTACTCTTTTCTGAACATAGAATAAATACTGTCTGCTAAGTGTGACGCACTTTGTTTGTTTTCTTCTCTCTGGGAGCTCAGTCCCATGATGCCCTTATGAATGGCTAATAGAAGATGCTAAAAAATTATGCCCAGTTTTCAGTCGAAAGATTAGCTCAGTGTCAGACCTATTTTGTCATTAGAAACAGAAATCTCATTTTGTAAATTTTGATGTACACACCCAATACAATGACAGCTAGATCATATTGGATGCTTGCTCAATGGTGCTTATTAGGCACCTCTTAATTTAATAAATACTGAAATGTAAATATAAACTGTACTTCTTAAAATCCATGTAATATAGTATTTTTTTAAAAAAACTCAAGTGGGAAGATTCTCAATGTTTACAAATCATAGGAGAAAGCATTAAAAAAAATCAGTTTGTTAGTGGACTATGGTCAAAGCATATTTCTCTTATATGGGCTGAAGCCAACAGAGCTTGGATGCATTCATTTGTTCATAAACTACTGCTCCCTTTGGAGAGAGTGTCTTTTATGGGCAATGTGCTACACATGAATTTGAATATTTTTTCTAAAGTTTTGATAGCTATACTTTGGGCAGGTGTCAACTTCTCTGGTTTAATATTTTTGCTGAATTTGGAATAAAAATACCATATTAATGAATGAATTTTTCATGCTCACATTTTTCAACATTACATATTACCTCCTAAAACCTGCGTCTATTGCCTTGAAACGTGTCTGCCACAACTTTTTACGTGACCTGGTCTAAATGATTTCACTCACAGGGTTTTATATTCTAACCACTATATTTCAGAGATTAAAGTCCTTTCTACAAGCATTCACTCAAAAGCCATTCTGTGGAAGACTCTGTACAAGACACAATTCAGACCAGGAGGGGCCACAGAAAGCATCAAAGGCCATGAGTTATGTTGTTTTTTATATCAATATTAATTTTTTTCAAGTCATCTGATTGGAATAAATGATGACCAATAATGCAAAAATCCCATGAGAATAAACTCCTGGTTGCACAAAACAATCAGCTCAACATGATCACACATTGAGATAATCACATTGTACAATCTCAAGAGTCTAGTGAGTGTGAGTCTATACCAATTATTATTTTTCCCTGGGTGTTTTCTTGTAGTAATTTTCCAATTATTTCTTCAGGGTATGCTGAAAAAGTACTCTAGGCATAAAAGCTCTAAAGTGCAAAGTGGGTATAAATTGTTCTCATCAACTCATTTCCTGGACCACTAGGTGCCACTGAGACAATCTTTCAAGTGCATAAGTAGGAATTAAATTGCACTTTCTCTTTGAATAAGCCCTTAATTAAATTCATCAATTTACAAATATTTCTAGACCATCTTTTCAAAGGTAGTCACCCTATAAAGCTAATTTATCAACTAATTCAGGGAGAAATAGACACAAAGAGGAATATATTTGTTCTAGAAAAAAATAAAACTCTTATAAAAATTTATAAATTTCTCTTTAAATGACTGGGAAGAGTAACTTTTGGGGGCAAATTTAACCAGGTAGCAAGTCTATTTCCTAAGTGAATACTCAAAACAATTTTCACTGACACATCACTGGCTAGTAAAAGCCATGATGTGGAAAACATGAGCTAGAATTTACATTCATGCATAATCATCAGTTAATGTGCCCTGCTTTGAGGTTTGTGGGACAAGGCAATGGAAGACAAGACAGAGAGACAGTAGGAACTGTGAACGTATTCCAATGTTATATTACTACCTAAGATATTTACATTTTAACTGGACCTAAAGAGGACAAATTTACCTCCAGAAGAACTTTTCAAAAAGTAATACTGTAGACACCATGACAGGTGAACTTTCACTTTTACTTATTGCTTTTCATTTCTTTGAATGGGAGGATAAAGGAAATCCTTGAAGCTGTGAATTTTACCAAGTATTTACCCTTTTTACCCCATTACCATAAATGACGCCCTGGTTTTCTGTTCAATAATCACTATTATTATAGAAATAACAATGTTTTTGCATTTTACATAATCAAGAATAAACATATATGACCAGATATTCCTGTAAATCAAATTTATCAGCATGAATAAATAAAATTTGATGTTATAGAAGCAGTGAAATCTCATGTGAAGTTTTACTTCAGTTAGTATCTTTCAGTAAGAATCTCAGACTTCTGAAAATTTCACTGACTTCTAATCATTGATAAACTTTAGATTAGTCACCAATACCATAAGAAAATCCTTGCTTGAAAGATTATCTCTTTTTTTTCCCACGGGCAGGCATGGGAATTGAACCTGGGTCTCCAGCATGGCAGGCAAGAATGCTGCATGCTAAGCCACCGTAGCCGACCCTAAAATACTCTTTTTTAATAATAATATTAATTATTATTAGGTGCTTCACATAATTGAGGAGTAGTTATTTATCTGAGTGATATTTGTCACAGAGATCTGAAAGGCTTAGGAGGCAAAAGGTGAGAAAGAAGAAAGGTACACCAGGAAATTTAAAGTGGGGGAGGTGATTTCTGCACTCCCAGGCAGAACTCACCAAACTCAAGATGGAGGGAGGTGAGTGCACACATGGGCTTTGGTGTGCACAGCTTTTAAGGATGGAGGTCAGGTGACATCCGGAAGGGGCAGTTCATTAATTCCAAAAGTCAGGTTGGGAGGGATGACACAGCCTCCACAGCTCCAGTTGCAATGCCTTTTCTCATTCCCCCAACCTAGCAAGATCAAAATGTTTATTGCTATTAGACAATTGGTTCTACAATCTCTCTATACAATTGGCAATTGAGATAGGAATTAGAAAATGTAAGAATCAGGTGGGAAATATTTTGCTGGTGCTTGCATAAATATGAAATAAGAAAGCAATCTTTCTAAAAAACAGAGTACATTTGGGCAGTAAATAGTAAATAAGAAGCTATCAAATGTGACACTTACAGTTATTAATCATAAACTCTGACATCCTGGCAGTGCAAGCTCTGAAAGCATTTGCCTTATGGAAACAGAAATAATCTTCAGCTGAATTTCTATGAACTATTTCATGATTATTCAGTTACTTTCAGCAGAAAAAGCCCTTACTCAAATGCAGCAAATTTGTTTATAATAAAGATTTACCAAAAACATTTTACATTTGCTGATAATATTTATTTCATGCTTACTTAATAAATTAGTATGTATACACACACATAGTGTGTCTTCATCTTAACTAAGACTCACTAGAAATGAATTTTTAATGTCATTATATACATGACTTAGAATAATCTCCTCTTCAGGGAAAAGGTATTACAGAAACTTCATGTCTTTGGGGTCTACACTTTATTGACATATTGAGATGAAGTTTCCCAGATACTTTTACTCCTTGACATGTGAACTAGGCAAGAAACTCAACCAGAGGAGTCTTGGGAAGTGGGTTATGGATGACAAAAGAAGGCTGAACAAAAGAGAAGGGAGGAAATAGGCAGGTATTGCCCAAGAACAGCTTAACTTGTAATCATTTTAAGAAATGAAAGTAAAAATATGTGGAAATTATGAGATAATTTCAAACATTTGGAGTTTGCCTTATGTGCTATATCCACATATATATAATTTGTCTCATGCCTTACACCAGATACTTAATAGATGACCATTAATAATTGTTAAATATGACACATTAATCAAACACATAATAGTATATAGTGTCTAGCTGTATAGATTGCTTTTTTGAGAATAGAACAGATTTATGCCCACCTGCGACTGATGTGTAAAACTCTGATGTCACAGACTAGTCAATTTAATTTTTCTTTAATTTTTTCTGCTTGTTTCTGTTCTCTTCCTTTTATGGAGTGGCTCTTGCATAGTCAGGATTTGCCCCAAGCATATTTTTTTAATGAATAATAAATTCAAAAGTTCATTACCTTTCAACCTCGTGGCAAAATTGAATGAAGGGCAGTGTGATGGTGACTCAGCAGGCAGAATCCTTGCCTGTCATGCCGGAGAACTGGGTTTGATTCCCAGTACCTGCTCATGAAAATAAATAAAAAATTTGAACGGAAGAAGTTTCCCAAGCAATGCAAAGAAGTTATTATCTCCTTGTATTTTGTTCAGCTATTCACGTGCAAGGATTCTAGCATTATCTGTGGCCATAGTGAAATTAAGGATTCATAGCCTAAAGAGTATGAACCCTTTCCAATGAGAAAGCTTGAGAAATGCAGCAGATTCTTGCCCACCCCTTTAGTTCAAAATGCATATGGATATATAAAAGGCTCTGAGAATTCTTGCAAAAGAAATTCCATTTTATCTTTTTTGCAAAACCTGGCACTTTTCAGATTTAGTGTGCACAATACCCCTTCCCCAAAACCCCATTTTGTTGCCCGATATCCAGTACTTTTATTGAATGCAATTTTGCAAATACTAATCTGAAAACACAGGTGACAAGACACAGCATTTATTTGTGTTCCCATTTTCCCACTCTTAATTATAATTGTGCTACATCCATTGCAGGTTTTCTAAAGGTGAACTGAAATAGAAGTAGTGTAATTACTTTGTTAAAATGAATTATCTATATGCATGCCAGGAGGTACTATTATTATTTAAATATTTATTTTCTTCCTGCGCTGTGAAGCAATCCACAGATTGCTGCATTTTTGTAAAAGAAAGGGTAGGAAACAGGCAGTATAAATTCCAGTTTCCCTTTTGTTATTTTAAATACATTAGCTGAATGCCTGTATGGCATTAAAACAGAAGATTTACTCATACTAAGGTGAATATTTTCCAAAATGTTCCTTCCTCCTGGGAATTGAGGAAAGAGCACTTTAAATGCACAAATCCTGATCATCTAACGATTTATTTCCTTCACAATGGTCAAAGTTGTAGATTTAAGCCTTGTAATTGTTTTATGTTTCAAAGTAACAGGTAGTGTGAGTTCTAATACATTGCAATACTTGTGTATAACATGCACACACACACACACTTCAAAGCAATAGTGAAGATAAGGTCAAAAATATGTATCTCAACTTACAAGCATCTACCTTCTTGCCTTGCTATTGCTGTTGAAAGGACTTTCCTGGTTTGCTTACTGTTTCTTAAAGTAATTTTTTGCCAAGATAGAAAATCCATTCCTACATCCATGTGGAATAACTTTGATTTTTCTTGCAAGCCTCCTATCTCTGAATGCATTGTTCCTGGAAGTTCTTGTCTTCTGAGAAAATCCCTTAACTAGGGATTTCAGATCCCAGCTAAAGGTTACTTTTCTTTGATTTCTATTATCATTATTGAGCAAAATTAGTCATTTTGTTCAAATCTTTATTATTATACTAATTATACTTTACTTAATTTTCTCTTCATATGTCTCTCTCATCACAAAGATATCAACCAGCCTTCTCAAGGCAAGCACTGATTTCAGTCATACTAACTTTTACAGCAAAATAACTTGTATACACATGGAGTTCAATGCTGTTTGTCTACAAACTCTTTTTATCATGACTAAGTCTTGTAATATCCTATTAGCATCAAAAAGACAATATAGTGGCTCAGTGGCAGAATTCTCACCTGCCATTCCAGAGACCCAGGCTGGATTCCTGGTGCCTGCCCATGCAAAAAAAGACAGTATAGCTAACTTGTGCAGATTTCTGATTTAATTCTTACCAGTTTAGAAATTGGAAATATTCATGTAGTGAATGGCATCACACTGAATTGTTAACTGCACCTTAGTGAACATCAAAACTGTAAATTTTGTATTGTGCCCTGGTTCAATATTGTGCTAAAATTGAACTAATTGCTAAAGTTTTATATTTGACATGCTACCTGTAAAACTTATGAATTCTGATGAGTTTAAAATTTGAAGCTTTTGCATTCTGGGAATATGGGGCCTACACTACAACCTGGAAAAAATTTATTTGGTATGAGCACATCAAATTATTTGTTGATTTTTTAGATCAGAAACTACTCTTGAGTTCAGCTCTGTCTACTCATATGATCAACTCACTTCAGTCATTTCTATTATCTAAATGGCTCCCATAGGCATTTCAGTTTGTGATTCTTTATTTGACTTTTTTGCATCATTAATAAAATAATGTACTACATGACCAGGAATCTATATATGAAAAGGATATTCCCCTAAATCTTGGCACACTGCTTTCTCATTTTATCATTTCATTAATCAGTATTATCTGACCTGATAATATCTGAAAGTATAATCCTTACATCACAGGTAGAATTTTCTGAACTTATGTTAAGGATTTTTCCACTTGTCTTGATCAGTTATTTTTTTCCAATAAGTTCTGGACATTGTAATAATACAATTTAGAGTATTGAAATATTTACCTATGTTGCTGGATGGCTTAGAGTCAAATTTTTGTTTACCAGTAACAGAAATTTGCCAAATTTTGTTATTCACTATAAATCTTTAAATTCTTTCGGGGATAAATTCTTTCATGGATGAATAATTAAACAAATACTATGATCACAATTTCAAGAATGCTCTTTTTCCCTCTCCATGTCACTTCTGCTTTATTCATCCATGTTCTGCTCACAACCAGCAGTAATTCATAAAGACTCTGTTCTTTCCAAACTTGGGGACCTTATATTTTATTTATTATGTAGGAATCATATAATCTACTATATCATATGGATATAGAAGTAAATCCAGTTGTAGAGATTTTCTTTCAAACCTCTGTAATTCTGGGCTGTCCGATGCAGAAAATGGGAAATGCATTTCTCAAAAATGGAACTTCTAAAGATTATTCCTTTAAATATTTCACATTCTGTGAGTGAGCACAAAAGTGTTTTCAAAATACATCACCATTTTGTTCAAGACTAGTCCCAAGCTCTGCTGGTTTGAAAGGATATATGTCCCCTAGAAAAGCCATGTTTTAATCTAAATCCCATTTCATAAAGGCAGAATAATCCCTATTCAATAGTGTTTGTTCGAAACAGTAATCAGATCATCTCCCTGGAGGTGTGATTTAATCAAGAGTGGTTGTTAAGCTGGATTAGGTGATGACATGTCTCCACCATTTGGGTGGGTCTTGATAAGTTTCTGGAATCGTATAAAAGAGGAAACATTTTGGAAAATGAGGAGATTCAGAGAAAGCAGAGCAGAATGACATAGTCATGAGAAGCAGAGTCCACCAGCCAGCACCTTTGGAGACAATGAAGGAAAATGCCTCCAGAGAGCTTCATGAAACAGGAAGCCATGAGAAGAAGCTAGTAGATGATACCATGTTTGCTGTGTGCCCTTCCAGATGAGAGAGGAACCCTGACTGTAATCACCATATGCCTTTGCAGATGAGAGAGAAACTGTGACTGTATTCACAATGTGCCTTCTCACTTGAGAAAGAATCCCTGAACTTCATCAGCCTTCTTGAACCAAGGTATCTTTCCCTGGATGCCTTAGATTGGACATTTCTATAGACTTGTTTTAATTGGGACATTTTCTTGGCCTTAGAATTGTAAACTAGAAACTTATTAAATTCCCCTTTTTAAAAGCCATTCTGTTTCTCATATATTGCACTCTGGCAGCTAGCAAACTAGAACACAAGCTAAATGAAGAAATGAAGGTTATAGTGGAATATAAATTACAGATGATGATTCAATCCATTTTTAGATAAACTTCAGCAATAATTCCCCTGTTCTAAACAAGTTTGAGCCACAGTAGCCATTTTTTCTAGGACTCATCTGCTCATTATATCCCCAGCTATTTGGGGCCAAGGCCTTCTGGGGATTACCAGCTTCTACATTCTTAGTCTATCTCTAGTAATAGCTGTGAGTGAGGGTGAGTGAGGAATAGACAGAGAAAGGTGAGAAAGAGAGAGAGAAGATGCATATGTTTGACTTCTCATTCACCTTCTTAATTTATTTTCACTCATCTAAGTGATCAATGCTGGTACCTAACAAAATGGCCAGAGAAAATTCCACCTTGGTGACTGAATTTATTCTCTTGGGATTGAGGGATTGTCCAAAGCTTCAGCCCATCCTTTTTGTGCTGTTTCTTGTGATGTACTTGATCATTGTTGGGGTTAACCTTGGGCTACTGGTTTCGATAAGAATAGATTTACATCTCCACACACCCATATACTTCTTTCTAGCCAGTTTGTCCTGCCTGGACTTGTGCTATTCCACTAATGTGACTCCCAAAATGTTGGTGAACTTCTCATCAGGGAAGAAAACCATTTCCTATGCTGCGTGCTTAGTCCAGTGTTATTTTTTCAATGCTGTGGTTATTACTGAAAATTGTATGTTAGCTGTGGTGGCCTGTAATAGATGCATGGGAGTATGTAACCCTTTGCCTTGCTGCAGCAAGATGTCCAAAGAGTGTGTACTTCACGTATCTAACACAAAATTTCCTGTCTTAACTTCTTGCGTTTTTTTCTTTGATATACTGTTCACTCTTTGGAAAATATGTATTTATATGCTTTGTTATTTTATTAATGCCTGTGTTTCCATGATATTGTAAATGTCACAAGGTCAGAAACATTCTTTTGAAAGAAATTGTTTCTCTGTCACTTAGCATGGTACATAGTAAGCACTTTTTGAAAAAAATAGATTTAAAAAAATAGATATCAGGAATGTGCAGGTAGTTCAGTGGTAGAATTCTCACCTGCCATGTGGGAGACCTGGGTTCAATTCCTGGCCCATGCACTTCCCCAAAACAAGCAAACAAACAAACAAAAAACAAACAAGTAAGGCAAAAATTCAGCAAATGTTACTGCAATACTCACATGGAAAAAGAATGAAATGTGACCCCACCATAAAGTATGCAAAAAAATAGATATTATAATACTCTTCTTATAAAGTGATGGAAAAGAAGACATATATATAATTTACAAATGGAATTTTAAATGTGTATAATTTCTTCATGTATAATCAGTCCATTTTTATTTACTTAAAAAGAAGAATTTATCTGGAAATGTTCAGAATAAATCAGATCAGAGAGAAGGAATTTAGCTGCCTGAGGTTGACCAGTATTCCAGATTTGCAGCTTGCTTTCTTTGTCTTCTTTCTAATAATTTGTATTTTCTGTTTTGTAGAAATCTTGGATTTAATCATCTGGATCACACCTCCATATTGACTTTTCACTAATCTTCTAATCACACAAATTCTGGTGAATTTTTTATTTGAGAAGGCTATTAGCTCATCTGTTGGAACAGTATGACATAATCATATTCCTGTTTAATCAATATTTTGTCCCTGGTGCAGTCTATGGCAATCATGTCCACGGGTTCATCTGCTTTCCATTTAGTTACAAAATTGGGTCCAAATGGTTCCACATTTATATGCTCATTGTTATTGTCATGGTCAGGTTCATGTGTCAACTTGGCCAAGTGGTGGTACCTGTTTGTCTGGTTGGGCAAGTGCTGG
>PVIY010014340.1:0-56665 GCA_004026745.1 Myrmecophaga tridactyla | reverse complement strand
CGTGGGCAGGCGGTGTCCCCGGCGAGGCCTCCTCCCGGCCGGCGCCCTGGTTGCCTTCAGAGCTCAGCACAGCAGAGCCGAGGCCGGGCCCGGGCTGCGGGTGGGGAAGGAGACCGAGGGCCGAGTCGTCCACGCGGGTGGATGCAGCGGTGGGCGCCTTAGAGGAGGAGAGTCCCGCGCTGCCCATCTCTTAGCCTCTGATGCAGAATTTGATGCTGGGGTTGTATATTTAGGGGCACCATCATGGATACCGAACTCCAGGTATTACAGAGAAATTTCACGGACAAGTGCTACCAGGAGTTTGAAGACATGGAAGGAAATAAACTCGTCTACAGAACCATTTTTGAAGACTGTGTTTCCTTGGGTAGATAAGTATGTTGAAGAACTTCTGCTGGAGAGGATTCCTGGATTCACAACATTACAGCACCAGAAAGATGAAGTGGCTGGTGACGTATTTGACATGCTGCTCACATTTACAGATTGTCTGGCTTTTAAAGAAATATTTCCGGACTACTGAGAAGACAAAGAAGGCCAGGGACTGGACCTCATTGCGCAAATCACCCTCCACGCCAGCTTTCCAGAACAGTCTTGCTCCTACCAGGGTTAGGCTGGGTCTGGACGTAAGCAGCGCCGTGGGATGAGTGAGGCTTGGGCTGACGGCCCCTGGAGAATTCATCTTGCGAAGACTGCCCTGCGGCTGTTCACTAAAGGTTTGATGGGTTAAATATAGTATTTCCTGATCCTCCTAGGACGTGTTTCAGCTGAATCGCCTTCTTGTATTCAGAAACTCTGGCACTCCTCCAAGAGTAAACACCTCTCAGGTACTTCTGGGAGCCCCTTCCTCTAGCATAAAAGGTTTGTCAACAGTGTGGAGTAACCCCTCAGCCCCCAGGACCAGAGCAGGCTTTGCATGAATCTTCTGTGAATTACCATGCTTTTCACTTGGGTCACTATTTCAGTCCTTCAGCCTGAATGGTCCAGCTGAGTGAGTTTTTCATTTGGTAGTGTTTTATCTGAGGTGCCGCTGCCCCCGTTTTGAGATTTCTGGAGATCCTATTTTTATAGGTGGTGTTGGCCATCGTGAGTAACTGAAAGAGATGTACTTTATCTAAAATCTACATGTGAAACTCAGCTTGTGTTTTCTAGTCCTTTTATCACTGTCTTCTGCTGGCTCTGATGTAGTCCTACTGTGTTTCTAGAAGCCTCTTTTAAGCATTTTTTTAAAATATTGTTATAGATTAATATTCAGGCTAACATAGTGGATCTAATGTTGGAAGTTCCATGATTAGCCACTTAAAGATCAAATTATTATATGTTGTGTGCTTTTTAGATATTATCTCTATGAAGCCGAAAATGCTTTCTATATTAGTGATCTTAATTTAGTGGGCACTCATGAATCTGAGCTTGTGCGGAATGTAGACTAAAGGATATCCTTTACTTACAGCATGTTAACTGTGTTTGTGCAGGTTTCCTTAAAATCCTTTCTGTATAAACCAATTTGTTAGGTTTTGGGGGGGTAGTAAAAAGCATGACTGCGAGTTCCTTTTTCAGGTCACATCTCTTGTACCAAGATGGTGTCCACTGCTCTAGCTCAGCATGTTTTTAGGAGGTAGCAAAGAGCTTTCATGGTTCTCAGTCTGGCTTTGGTTTAGTGAAATGTTTAGTATAACTTTACTGTATGGCATGTCCCTAGAAAGAAGAAGAAACAGTTTAATTCCCAAGGTGTACCTTTGAAAAAAATTTAAGTAAAAATAACAATTAGTACTGACCATCCAAAAAATGGGGAAAGGGCCCACTCCTTTTTCTGCAGACCAAATTCCAAACTGTCCCATGAGAGAGGACATCACACAGATCATGGGAACATCACTAACCCTCACTCATTAACAAATACGCGAGTCATAAACCCTTCTAGTCACATGGAAGTAGTTCCCAGTGCCTCCACCTATCCAAAGCAATGCACAAACAGCTTTGTTTAGCATTTAATCCCTTAGTCTTTCAGAAGAGATACTACTGTCAGTATCCTCACAGAAAACCCCAACAGAAACAAATCCAGATTTGCCACAAAATGAAGTGAATCCAAATTGGCTTCTAGGGTCTTTTCTAATTCATGGCATCAAAAAAAAAGTTATTAGGATTTCTGGATGTCATTCATTAGGCGATATGCTCTTTAGGTAAATCTTTCAAGGATACCCTGAACAGAGGCTATGATTTTAGGATTACAAGTATATTGGTAAAAAAACACTGAGAACTTCTACTGAAATTTTTGAAATAAATGAAAAAAGGTATATATGTGATTTTTTTCTCACTCAAATAAATGAGAATTGTAATGTTTTCATGTCAGAAATATCGTATGTTCTTTAGCCAAAAAATTTACAAATGGGAAGACTTCATCAAACATAACCCAGGTAGATGAATCCAGCAAATGATTCACCCAATTGTATCTGACTGAGATTAAAGAGACTGCTTTTTCTGATAAATGAGACTCTGTGTTATAGGGTTAACCAGGAGTTTTTGATGTCAGAACTTGCTCTAGCCAAGAAAATAAGAAATTGTCAATTAAAGCCATTCCATCTGTCTGGATAGAGTAACCTTTGCATAATTTTGTAGTTAATCAAAATGATGCAACATATGAGAAATAATTAGCATTTTTCTGACTTTTTTCCTTTCCAAATTCCTTCATAATATTAAATTGCATGACAATGATTCCCGTCAAATCTATGCTAGGTATCTTCCATTTGCCTCCCTCCTTGCTGTGTGACTGGGATGGTGAACATTGTAGATTGCATCAGTGAGCCCCATTGCCCTACACTTTTAGTTATGTTAGCATTATATCAATGGGATGCATAGAGATCAGGAGAAAGAGAGAGATCAAGGTATTTATTTTCCTGGTTCTTTCTTTCATGCTGGTTAACCATGGGTTGGCTGGTCCATTTTGAGACCACAGCTTCTTCTAGATATTTCTTTCCATGAAGTTTTCTCTCCACCTTTTGCTAATCATTCCTTCTATAGCCTCTTTGGATAGTAGCCCCTATCCATAACCCAGAGGTTCTTCCCTTTTCTTCACCCCAAACCTACCTATCTACAGTTCAGAAATAACCTCTTTACGAAACTTCCCGTGATTATCTAGCTTGAGTGTATAATTATCTGCTTCTTGGTTAGCCTCTAACTGGTACAATGCCTATATGCATTAAATATAGCTCTAAGGGCCCTTAAAAATTGCTTCCTAAATAACTTTATGGATAAGGAGCCTGAGACAAAGAGCATGTAATAACCTATAACATAACAAATCAATTTCCCTCTTAAATAACAATATTGAAATGTATTGTTATGGAGTAATAGAAATATCACAGACCTGGAAATCATCCTGACCAATTCTTCCATTTCACTGGGGGGTAAATTAAGCTTCAGAAATGTTGACTTTCCCAGTATCAAATATTGCTGGTATTTTAGTTTCTTCATTGTTAAAACAAATACCCTGCAATGGGTTGGCCTAAGCAACATGAATTTATTGGTTCATGGTTTTGAGGAAGTCTAAATCAAGACATCATCAAGGTGATGCTCTCTTCCTGAGGACAGGCATTCTGGGACTGACTGCTAGTGATCTTTGGTGCTTGACTCCTCTGCCACATAGCAATGCACATAGAGGTCTCGCTTATCCTCTTACCTTTCTCTTCTGGGTTCTATTGATGTTCAGCTTCTTGCTTTCCATGGCTTTTTATCTGTCTAAATTTCATTCAACTTATATAAGATTCTAGTTGGCCATGCCTTAAGTGAAGTAACCTCATCAAAATGTTCTGATTACAATGGTTCATACTCATAGGAATGGATTGAATTTAAGAACATCACTCCAAATCATTCTAGCCGGTAAGTGAAGATCTAGAATTAGATTCACCCACTTGATACAATGGTGCATGAACCATATATACACAATATCAGGGTAAATGGGATTAAGTGTTTAAGGTCAATAGGATTGGCTATTTGAAGACTGAAGTATCCAGAATTATGGGGAATTTCAAAAATGTGTAATGTCAATCATCACACTTGTAAATATGGTCAACATCTTGAAGTCTAAACTGTCCAAATAAATGTGGGACAAGTGAAATCCACAGTTCACATCTCTGTGCCTGTAAATTCAGTATATTGTCCTTAATTCATCACTTGTTCACTTAAGTATATATTGAACAACTCTATGTAAGGATTCTGGTAATACAAAGGCAAAAGTATATGAGCTTATACAGCCTTGTAGAGATAACTGTTTCATTAGAGAAATAGTCATTTAAAAAGGAAATAAAAATATAATTTCATAAATAATATGAAGACTCACAAGATGCTGTTGAAGTACTGACTTAGACACTTAAGTTCATCTTGATGAGAAAAAAAATCATAGGAGGAAATGATGAATAAACTAAGAATGAAATAGGCTTTGAATCGGCTATAGGGCTTGAAAACACTGACGCTATTCTGATCTGGACCAGATAATTTATTATGTATATGGGGTAAGGGATGAGTAGGCGCTGCCCTGTACATGGTAGCATATTTAGCAGTACCCCTGGTACCTCTACCTTCTAGATGCCAGTAGCATCCCCCCATGGGTTTGACAATCAAAAATGTCTACAGATATTGCTATATTTTCTGGGATGGGGTGGGGGGTTTGCAACAGTTGAAAAGCACTGGAGAAAGAGACAAAGCCAGAAAGGATATAGAGGGAAGTAATCTGAATAATAGCCACCAGGTCCTAATAGACATCAGGTCCTAAGGCTTGGAATCTATGAATGTTACCTAATGTGGCAAACTTTATGCAGATGTGACATTAAGTTAAAATTTTGAGAAAAGGAGATTGTCTTGGATTATTTGAGTGGGCCCTAAAGACAAAACAAGTGGTTTCATATGAGTCGAAGCTCGAGACCGTATAAAAAAGTAGTATAAGAGGGAGTTATCTTATAAATACAGACCAGGAGAAGGCAATATGAGTACAGAGGCAGAGATGGGAGTGACATGGTAACAAGCAAACAAATGTCAGCAGTCACAAGAATATGGAAGAAGCAAGGAACAGATGCTTCTCTAAAGCCTCAGAGGGGTGCATGGTCCTGTCAACACCTTGATTTTTGTCCAGTGAAACTTATGTTGTATTTCTGGATTTCAGCTACCAATTTGTTTTGCAGTTTATGATGACAGCCACATGGATTATACTAGGGTGATACCACCAGAGAAAATAAAATGTGAAATAAAAAGAATATACCGATAAAATAAGGGTTTAGTTTGAATAATAAGATGTATGTCCATGTGTGTGTGCAAGGCAGGACAGGAGAGTGTGTAAAACAACAGTGAAATTAAGGCTATGGGAAATAAACAAGGAGTAGCTTATGCTGAAGAAGTATGAAAAATCCCAAGAAATTTGTACTTTATATCAAGAGTAATGAAAGAAAAGGAAGTAAAATCAAGAATTTTACTCAGGAGAGAGACATTTAAGAACGACAATCCTGGATATTATAGATAAAATGGATTGGGCGGAAAATGAAAGGAGAGAAGAATAACAATGAGAAGTCTTTTGAAGTAATCCAGGAAAGGAATTTTGGATGCATAAATAGGTGAAATGGCCAAGAATTTTAAGAGATTTGATGGATTCAAGGATTACTTAGGAGCTGAACTCCATATAATTTGGAATTTCATTGGATATAGGATGAAGAAAAGGACATACTACCTACATCTGTGCTTTGGATACTTATGAGGCTGTTGACTCTATTCATTGAAATGGGTTTGAGGAGAAGCAAACTGTTTGGAGTAGATGACGATTGAATTCAGTTTTTTTTTTTTTTTTTGTATGCTGTATTGCGGGGGTCACATTTCATTATTTTTCCATGTGAGTATCCCCTTAATGCAGTACCACTTGTTGATTTTTTCTTTGTTTTGATTTTTAATTTATTTGTTAGCTTGTTTTAGAAGTGTGTGGGCTGAGAATTGAACCTGGGTCTCCCGCATGACAGACAAGAATTCTACCACTGAACTACCCTTGTACCCCCTTGAGTTCAGTTTTGAATGTAGAGTTTTCAAGAAACAAATTAATTATTTGAATTTGGGGGAAACCCATAAGTGATAATATTTACTTGGGAATTTTCAACATATCGAAAATAACAGGACTTTGGAAAGAAAAATACAATCACAGATAAAGAGATTATAGCATTGCTAGTAGAACAGTGTCAAAATATAATAACATTCAAATCCTCCACCTTGCAATTAAGGATAGAGGCTGTCCTGGTGGTGAGGTTCCATATGTCATCTAGAGTGGGAAATCTTCACCAAAGGCAAAGGTTGTGGGATGAAGGTGGCAGTATTACAGCTGAATTGATAAGAAAAGCTAATAATCTGAAAGAAGATGGAGGTCTAAGCAGCAGAAATTGTTACTGGGATGTTGCCAAGTTAAGTTGGTCATAAGATATACCGTGTCTCCTGTGCCAAGAGCTTGGATTTGGGGATAACAAGGGTATCAGAACCAAATGAGACAGTGGGTCAGGATGGGGAAGAACAAAAGTAGTTGGGGAGTCCCTGCACTTTTACATGGAGCAGGAATTAGCTTTTAACAATTGCAATAATGGACCAACTGGATTGAAATCTAGTAGGTCAGCTCAGTTTGAAGAGTCAAGAGCAAAATAGAAGGCAAACCCATTTTGACATTGCTCATTCTCAGTGCTGTCTCTTCAGATATAAACTGCCTTTCTTTGCTTGAAACACCTAATATTAGCCATTCAGAGACTCTTTTATGAAAAGCCAAGTTTTTTGTGTGCTAGCTCTGCAAAGATCTAGGAATACCTATGCAAATGCAATATTGCATTTCTGCAACTCTGTCTCCCTCTGGCAACAAATCAATATACACTTTGCCCCAGCACTCATTTTCCATAGTCTCAGATATTATGTCCTTGCTGAGAAAGGAAACTTAGACCCTTTGATGGAGTTATATTACAATATATGCAGTGGAAAATGCCTTTCTTGCCACATTTGTGTGGTTGATGGCAGCATAGGGATATTTTGCTATGTCCTGTTAACCAAGAGAAAGTAAATCCATTGAACAGTTAGAGACTTAGTCGCTACTTCAATTTTAGTTGCCTCAATGTCTGCCAAGGTACTCATTTTCAGGTCAGTGTGAGATCCCATGGGGATTTTATAGATGTATATGAAGGCAAATGACCTCCCAGGAATCATGGCTCCACGGTCCTGGAAATGTGTGTGGCTTTCTGAGCTTAAACTGTGTCATGTTTATTTTCCTCTTCACTTGTCCACAATTTCTCCCATTTAATTTGGATTGTTCAATTACCATTAATTCCAGGCAATCTATTGTTTAATTGGATGGATTTCAATTGCAAATTAAGACTGCTGATTTCAACCAAGAAAGCTAATTTAAACTTGACAACAGGTTTGTTTAAAAAAAAATTGGGGAAAATGGCGTGAGAGACTAGAGAATAACACAGACATTTGTTTCTGTATTAAGGTGTCACTTGTTTGTTTAATTAGAACAAAACCGTAGTTTTCTACTAACTAACTTTCTAAATTGCAGAAATAACTAGCACCATGGCTCCTCATGTGGGAAATATTGTCAAAAGGCGTATCTACACATTTAACAGTCCTGCAACAGTTTCTTCTTACTGATCCAAAGAGTCTCGCCATTTAATAAGCTTCAGTTCTAATAATTTTAAGCAAAATATAAAAGGTTAAGAAGAGGTCATATGATTAAAATATGTAACACTGTGTGCACAGCAAAAGAGAAAATGTAGACCATACGTTCTCATAGGTGTCAACTTAGGCAGTATTTCTCAAGAAATATGAAAGGCAGCTTAAACCTTGACATGAACCTTTCATAAGATTCTGGGCATATATCTGGTTAAGAGGCTGATAGAAAACTTTTCCACTGGATAAATATCTATTTCCCACAATCCATTTCTGCCTAATGGACAAATGCTTTTAAAAATCATCATGACAATTACCCTGAAAACTTCTTAATAAGAAAATGACCATAGAAAAAAATATCTGAATCAAGAAATCATTTCCTTGATTAATAAAGGACACTGACTAAAAGGTACTGAAACATTTTTAACACTTTTGGTAGATGCTCCGGCAGTGTTTAGAAAATGTCCTTTTGCAGAGTAGAATATAAAGGAAAATATTAATGAAGACTCAGTAGTTTTAAAGCACCACATGGTGGTGAGTATTAAGAATATATTGAAAAAGAGTTTTAAGTTTTGAGCATTTTCAAAAGTAGAAGTAGGTGGTGTATTAGTTAGGGTTCTCCAGAGAAACAGAATCAACAGGGAACACTCACAAATATAAAATTTATAAAAGTGTCTCACGTGACTGCGGGAACGGAGAGGCCAAAATCTGCAGGGCAGGCTGTGACGCTGACGACTCTGATGGAGTGTCTGGACGAACTCCACAGGAGAGGCTCGCCGGCTGAAGCAGGAAGAGAGTTTGTCTCTTCTGAATCCTCCTTAAAAGGCTTCCAGTGATTAGATTGAGCATCACTCATTGCAGAAGACACTCCCCTTGGCCGATTACAAATGGAATCAGCTGTGGATGCAGCTGACATAATCATGATTTAATTCTATGAAATGTCCTCATTGCAGCAGACAGGCCAGCACTTGCCCAACCAGACAAACAGGTACCACCACTTGGCCAAGTTGACACATGAAGCTGACCATGACAGTTGGGTTGTAAGGAAAGCTTTACAGGTAAACCTCTGGATTCAAAGTGGGTAACTCAGCTTGATCCAGTTCTCATACAACTGTGTCCCATATTGGTTATGTCTTGGATTCTGGGAGGTTTATCTCTAATACTCATAACCATGATGTAGGGTTTCCAATTAAGGGGGGGGGGTATTCCGAAATGGAGTATAATTATATTCCAAGTAAAGATTTTTATTGTATGCTGATAAATGAAAACAAGGGGCATTGGTTTGTATAATTCATAGTATAAGCAGATAGGAATAGTAGATATCAGGGATGCGTATTACAGAAGGATGAATGATTTTGCAAATCGTTTTGCCCAATCTTTTTATTACAATGTTGATTATATTATCTAGAAAGGACCAGCCTACCCTGTCATTGATCGATTTATAGCAATTCCTAAAATTTGATTGGTTAAGACTAACAAACTTACACTATAAAATGAGATCTATAAACATTTATTCTAAAATTAACTTAGAAAAATATGTAGGGATAAGCAGAAGTAATATGCTTTAAGGTTTGGATGGAAGTTTCTCACTCTTTCATGCAAAATAATTGGTAAAAATCAGCTAACATTTATGATTAAGTGAAAAAAACTTTTTTGTATTATGACAGTTGTTAATTATTCACTCTATCACTAATACTTCTGTAATACAAGATCTTCTGAAATGAGCTGTCTTTTTTTTGTTTCATAATTATTTTTATTATATGCAGGAAACAAGATTGGTTTATGATCTTCCCCAAAGCTCACTTCAAATGCAACAATTGTATTAGAAATATTAGACATGTAAATCCTATTTCTGAAAGGCTTTCCTTCTGGAAAATATTCAATAACATACCGCATTCTTACTTGACAGGAAACACTTCTGTTTTTTTCCCACTGCTGTCTCTGTGCTTTCTTACCAGAGCCATTTCTGACTGACTCCATCATCATCCTAACACTTCGAGGGAGGAGGGGTCCTCTCTCTGTTTCTCTCTCATTTAAGGAATTACCTCCTAAGGACATAGTGGAATGGGGTTCCTTCATCAAGCATAAATCTGAAACCATAGGCATTTCCTGTACAACACTGTTAAAGATCTTTCTTGACAGGATTGTTCTATTTAATTTAGCTCTTTTACGTGCCCTCTCATGCAGACTGTACTTAGCATAACGCAGGGTATCACTGAAAAGACATGTAATAAAATAAAAATCCTAAAGTGGAGTCCATAGTGCTTGAACAGTATGCAAATGCATGACAATCATGAAAGGTAGGGGTTATCCTTTCTAGGCAGTCACACCAAGATGGCGACATCAAGACAGCATGTTATACATGAAAGCTGACTTGGACTAATAACCATGTGGGAACCCCCAAAACCCTGAGTTTAGTCCACTTTTTCCACAGAGCACTTGTTCCAACACTTAGCTGTGTAACCTTGGAAAATATATCAGTCTCTCCAAGCTTCATCTGTAAAATATGGATAAAAACATGTCCTATCTTCTAGCATTCTGAATATATAGATAAAACATTTAAATATTTAGCATAGTAACTGGTATGTTACTATTGCTGACGAGTAAAATTAGGTTAATAAAATTAGGTTATTAATGCTATAATTTTATGAAAAAGTAGCAGTTTAAAGAGAGCAATATTTTTACTTTAAGTAACCCTACTCTGCTCCAATTAATTGCCAACAACACTGCAAAAATTCACTAGCATGGATGGTGTATGCCTGTGTTCTCAAACACCTCCAGCCTATTGCTTTAAAAAAAAAAAAAAAGCAAACTACATTTATAAAGAAAAGCTTCTTACCCCTGGGAGAGACAGCTTGACGCAATTTTGTCCAGTGGCTTAGAACTGGATCTGCAGGGAGCCCAGGAGAAGGCAGAGCTCCCAGAGGCCAAGTTGATAATGAATCGCTGAGGCTTTCAGTAGGAGAATTGTGCGAACACGCGGCGCTTCCTGGGGACCAGGTCTTCAACTCTCAGTGCACACTGAAGGCCTTGCCACTTGGGGAGGAATTAAATGGCCACATGGGGAAAAGTCGAAGCCAAACATACAGCAGTTTTGCAAAAATAATTGGGGAGGTATGAAAGTTGTCAGGTTTCCCAGGATAGTGAGGCTGTGGTCTTGAGCTCTTGTTTTCACAGTGCTGCAGAGAGGACACTAACTGAAAACAGACCAAAGAGAGATGCAGATTTTGCTCCGCTGCTATCCTCCCTCATTTATGGAAAGCACTATTCAGCCGGGGCAGAGGAATTGCTATGTGAAATGAAAACACAGCACACTAGGGTGGAAATAACTGAATTTTTGTTTGAGGAAGAGAAATAAAGGAGGAAAGGAAATCAAATGAAGTTTGAACAAATATGAAAAGGGGAATAACTGCTGAAGTTTGGGGTGTGGCACTGTACACCATTTGGAGAGTAATAGAGCAGAACAGTCCAAATCCTCTCTCAAGACTAGTGACAGTTTAATTCCATCGACACGTTAACTAATTCAGTTTACCTCAGCCATTAGCCTAACCTCATCAAGATGTAGTTCCATCATCTGTAAACCAATACAGCCAAGTGGCTTGTAACACTGTTGTGAGGATTGCCTGAGAGAATGAATTCAACATACTTTGCTGAGGTCTGGAACGTAACGATGGCTATGCAGGTGATGCTATCTCTATTGTGTCATGGATATTATTATTATTCAAAAGGAACAACTCAGGGCAAAAGGTTTTTGAGAGTAAGAGAATAGGATTCAAATCAGTAAGGCTGAATAATACTAATCTTACCTCTTCTACCAAAAGCTAGACAGTAGAGAAACATCCCACGTAAAGAGTTCCAGATTCTAAGAAAGGGTATGTTTTCCCCAATTCCTTAGAAGACATATCGGTGCAATGAAAGGAGCATGGACTTTGTACTCAGAGAGGTCTGACTTGCAGTTCCCCTTAGCATCAAGAAAAGTTACTTCCTTTCCTTTCTTGAAAATTCAGGGGGATTGTCAGAAATCCCTAAAAGAAAGTAGACAAAGCACATCATGATACATACTAGATGCTCTTATAACTACAGGCATTTTTGACTACCCTTAAAGCCTACAAAATGACATGTAGAAAGAGAATTTGGTTTGAGTCATTATAGGAAGGTCCTAATGACATGAGGATTCAATTCGGCTGTATATTCAGCTAAGTAACAGCAGCTCAGCTAAATATGATTAACTGTATGTCCAAATTTGAGTGTATTTACTGCCTCCTCCATAAAGTGATCTGTCCAATTCACATATTTACACACGAAAGTAGAAAGATTTGCAACAGCCTGTTCTACAAGTTTAAACCCTCTGAAGAGGTATAATTCTAGATAATTTTTAAACTGGTTCAGAGGGGAGCATTTTAGCCCCAAGCTTGCATTATTTTATTCACATATTTCTTCAGATTCTCTTAGTGTGGGTAAAGTAGTACTTTGTTTAATTTGTCTCATTCCTAAAACTCACAAAGTGCTATTGAAGATCTGCAAAAAGTTTCCTTTAGCAAATTTGTATAAAAGTGCTACTCGTTGAAAGATGTTTTCACATACACTGTTTTAAGTTCGCATTGACCTGTATTAGGCCAGGGTCCTGAGAAGCAGAGCCTGAGACAGATTCATGTACAAGTGATTTAGGTATGGAATGTTCTCAGGAGAAACTCTAAAGAGGTACAGGAAGCAGGGTAGGACAGCAAAAAAAACTAATAAGCAAAGATGTACGTTTGCTGATCTCTCACCCTGAGATTGTTCCCTTGATACCATATGGAGCGCTCAAGCATGAATGGTGCCACAGGGTTTTCTCACCATATGTACCCCATCTCAGTAATTGGATGCAGGGAGCTTCTGAGGATGAGGCATAACTGTTCGGCCAGGAGGTGTCCATCATTAAAGGGCAGCTCTCCTGAAAAGAGTACTGTCAGGAGCCAATGGTAACCAGTATTCACAGTGATATAGGATGCATTAGACTCTTAAAATGAATCTAGAGAGGGCTCCAACAGCGTATACAACAGACCGTTGTTTTGCTCAGATCCACTTACTTCCCATACTAAGTTTGTTCCATTCCTAAAACCTTCTTCAGGATGATGGATAGTCCCCACTCCAGAGAAAAAGTACAGTCTCCCTGCTGCAGTTGTTCCTGAGGACATCATTAATGCTCATCACTTCCATCCTCTATTACTCACTTTATAGTCCCCTCCCTACTGCTGTGGGTCTAGATGGCCAGCAGGGTGGGAGATACTCAGACCCTCATCCCTGTGAGTCTGAACCTTTGTTTACAAAGCTTTAATCTATCTGTGGTTGCTGTATTTCCCAATTTACAATCAAAACTGAGGGTGGGCATACCAAGAAATACCCCCATGGATCACTTGAGTGATCTGTCCCATCTGTTATGTAGCAGTAGCTCTGCCTTCTGGTGATGATCAGATCTACTTACTACTTTTAACTCAGTAACTACTTTCCTTGCATTTTTGTCTACTAACATGAGGAATCCCAAGTGACCAAGTGGCTTTGGTGGGACTTTGTGTCTTTCTGTAATAATCAGAACATCTTGAACCACAGAATCTAGAGTTGTGAGGACAAGAAGCAGAAATTACCTAACTAGGTCACTGGAAGTGATAGTGAACTAGGTATGGGATGAAAGTGGCACCTGTGCGATTGTCTGAGACAGGTCCAGGGTGTAGAAATGAACTGTACAAAGAGGCGGTCTAGACCTCCATGAACCCACCCCTGTTAGAGTCATCTTTACCTAAGTTCACATCTCTGACCTTATATGGTTTCTTCTAGTACCTGCTGAAGGAGGAAGAAAAAAAGTGAGCTTATGTCACAAACAGGTTGGCTGGTTATGTTCGTGTGAGCTGAAAATGGACTGATGCTGCACTGTAGCCCCACGGGTGAGGGGTGAGTTTCTGAAAACCAGTGATGACGAGAAATCCTCCCAATGGGTAGAGCTTTGGGTGAGCTCTGACGCGGACTGCTATAATAAATGCTTTGCATGTGAGTTACTTTCTTTGTTTTTCTAGCTAGAAAACAGAATCTCAGAGCAATTTGCCTGTTGTCACAAATATCTAAACAAGATTGCAAAATGAAGTCCTTCCTATGACTCAACATCCGTGTTTTCTTTCCTTTAAGGATGGGTGGGATGAAAAATGAAACAAAGTGTTTGGTTTCTTCACAGGACTCATCACAGGGCTTTCATGGATGAAAAAGATATGAGAGTTTTCCAACTAGCCTTCTGGAGACTGAGGTAAGGAGATGAGGACTGAAGTTCTGGTTCACTCCAGGAACTAGAAGACTTAATGGATTATTGGCTCAAACCTACCTTTGGCCATTTTTTTTTTTCCTTTTGGACCAAGCTCAGGCTCTGTAAAGAGTAGTCCTATCAACATAGGTGATATATTTATTGTCTAGTCAACAGCTTTGCCAGATTTCAAGAAGCAATTTAAAGCAACAAAACAGTATGAAGCGTGTTAGGCCACCTTTCAGAGCCACAAATTCCTCACCTTTTAAATGGGAATATGTGTACTTACATCATGTGGTTTTCTATGATGATCAAGTGAAATGCTATTCATGAAAAGGCTTAATAAACCAAGTGTTGTGTACATCAAAGGCCAGTATCCGAACTCCATAAAAATTAGGCTAAGTTTGTTCGTTTACAGTTTTATCTCCAGTTCCTTCATGATGCCTAGCATATAAGAGACACTCAAGAAATAGCTGTTGATTATATTAAGTTTATATATTAGCGTTTATTTCTTGGGTCTTGAGAACCAGATATCAGGAGTCTGCAGCGTATTTATGTTGCTTCAACATAGTAAATGTTGATAGTATTACCTGCAATTTCTTTTCAGATAAACAAATTTAAAAGACTTTTTGTAAATAAGCCATTATTTCCTTGACCCTTTGAACTTTTAATTATGGCAATAATTGCATAACCAGCTCTCATTTAAGGAAACTCCAGACATAAACCAAAGTGAATTTCTGAGACAATATCTGAGAGTAAACAAATGAACTATTTAATTTTGCTTTGCTTTTGAGATAATTGCGTGAGCTAAATATTTGCATCAGTAATTTCAGTCAGAACTCAAAAAGGCAGTATTATTAACCCCATTTTAACAAACAAACAATAAACAAATAAGCCAACAAATAAAACAAAGTTATGGTAGGTTGTTTGGAAATATGGCCTCAGTCAATTTCTTCCCCATATCTACATGCTTGTCTTATGACTTGACAGCTCATTCCATCAAAATACAGTGTGCCTTTCCCTTTCCCTTAACTCTTCGATCACCTTGTGGCTTGTTCTGTCAACAAAATTCATTGCAAGTGACTTTGTGATTTTTCTGAGTCTCAAGTGGCCTGGCCTGCTTCTACTCTCTCTGGGGCCCTTATCTCTGCCATTTAATAAGTCTGCACCGGCTGCTAAGGGATAAGAGTTCAGCTTCCCTAGCAGGGGTCCTAAAGATCTGAGAGGGACGAATGAAGATAAATAGAGCCATCTTTTCAACCCACAACTAACCCTGAGAGCCTTGCTGACACCAGAAGAACTGCCCAGCTGAGCCCAGCTTAAATTGCCAACATGCAGATTTGTTAGATTAAATGTATTGTTGCTGTTTTAAGCCCTTAAATTTGTGGATAACTTGTTTCACAGCCGATAAATAATTGATACAGTGCAAAGATGTTAATTGTCTTCCAACATTAGAGAACTGGTTGATTTGAGATCAAAGGATCCTATTTCAAGTATGTCTGAGTTTCTGCTTCACTGCAACTTAGAGCCATGTAAGAGTCAAGTAAAATATGTTATAAAACTTTTCCACATAGCTACATGATCTGTTTGTTCACATCCTTCAGATCTCTAATCAGTTATCTTTACAAAGAGATTTTTTCTGAACCATTCTATTTAAGATAGTACAAAAACTATTATCTTTGTCCTGGTTCATTTTTTTTCATAGCATTTATCACCACTTGAACTTGCATCTTTGCCTCTTTTTTTTTTTGCATCCACTAAACCACTACTTAAAGTTTGCTACCCAAGGGCAGGGGTTTTGCAACTTTCGCTCATGGCTTTATTCCTAATGCTTAGTGTATGCTCAATGCCAAATTCCCTATTATTCTCTCTTATACCCACTGTTATCTCCCAGTTATCCATTAGCATCTACAGAAGAGACTAAGAAGAAAGTACTCTAGTTAGTTGTCTGATTCTCTTTGTTATGTGGTTGCTAAATATATTTCAGATTCTTTTGGAGTTTATTTTTCTGAGGTTACCAATTAAAGAACCACATGTGTTAATCCTTAAACCACTAATTCTTGTATGACTAATTTTGTCTGATCTGTGAAAGGAAATGGAGTTTTTCCAGAAACAATTCTTACTAGATTAAAGCTCTGTGAACAAATCTAAATTTGCTGTTGGTTCCTTAATTGTCATGGCACTGGTGTGGGATATTGGATGGGTCTCAATGTAGATAAAAGATAACAGGTACTATTTTATCAGTTAAAACCTCTCTTTCAAAATGTACTTGAACAAATAACAGGTAATAGTACAGGTTCTCTAGATGAGCATAATAGAACACAGATAGCTTTAGTTAACTGACTTTATTGTTTTGGGGAGACAGATCTGGTTGGCTAGAAACACAAATAGATAGAAGCATAATTATCACATAAAGCCTATAAAATTCAAAATGAGTTGATCCTAATATTGCTGCCCCTACATAGCCAGTAAGCAAACCTCCATTTTACCAGAGGAATACAGAATAAAGCCATCTGGATTATTGTAGAAAAGAGCATTCAAGTGACTTAGATTAACCCCAGCCTTATTTTCTCAGGGAATAGCTCCAACCATCCAGCTAGAAAGGATGTCAATTTAGAACTCAGTTTGATGTAAAGGGAAAGAGAAGATTAAGATAATTAATTGGCATCTGACCATGTTTAAAGAGTGGGAAGGTTTGGGGTGGAAAACAATCTCAGTAAATTGCATTATAATTATGAGAAGAAAACAGGGTCTATCTCTTTGCCTGCAGGGAGTAAGAAATAGAGTCAATATAACTTTAATTTTTATGAGGTGCTCAGAGCCTGCAAAACATTATTGCTGTTGTCATCAGTTGAGAAAAAGGGATATATTAAAGAAATCTAATTCCTTAAACTAAACACCTATAATAGACATATAGCCATATATTTGGTTCCTTGAAAAATAATCTCTGTGATAGATTGTTTCCAAAAATAGGCACAGTTATTACATTTTCTGTTTCCAACCTGTTTACAAACGTGAGTTTGCAGTTTCTCCCATCAAAAATGAAAGTTGATTTCCCACCATTTGAATCTGGACTTTCTGTGTGTCTTAATTTGTTCAAAAGGAAGTGTCTGGTGTCCGCTGTGACACCATGCTGATTGACTTCCTGAGACTTGCACACTTCTGCTCTTTTGCTTGAATCCCCACTGTGCCATAAAAACAAGCCCTCAATTAGCCTCTCTGGAGAACAAGAGACTCTGAAACTCAGTCCATTTTCCCAAGCCAAGGCTTTGGATGAGTGAGGGAGCTTAGTCAATACAAGAAAAGCCATGACAGGTCACCATTGATACATGTAGCGCAATAAGCCCCACTGATGCTCAGACCCAAAGAGCTGCCCAACTGACCTGCCAACTGTAAATTAATAGTTATTGTATTAAGCCACTAAGTATTTTGGTGGTTTATTATACAAAATAACTAACTGATTTGATGTATAATCTAACAAATTAGAATTCATAGTCCCAAATTGTAACAAAGGGGGCAAAATATTTCAGTTATAATAAAATCAATCTACTACCAGACACTAGAAAGCTTGTGATTTTACCAATGTTATAGATTATAAAAAATATCTTAATGTTTGGTCTAGATCATGGTAGTTTTAGATATTCTTGCTCTCATGCTCCAGTTGTCTTTCAAGGAAACTCTGTCTTAAAAATCTGTAATCATCCCAGCACACTATCAATATTTCAGAATGCTAAACCTAAAATGTTTGTAAGCCTACTTTTTAATGTAGAGTGAACTTGAAGTGAAAGTAAGTCTAGTAGTTAGAATTAGAGTAAAACACATCAGAATTTAAGCATTGATTCAAGCATATTTGTTCTAGTTTGCTAGCTGCTGGAATGCAATATACCAGAAACGGAATGGCTTTTAAAAAGGGGAATTTAATGAGTTGCTAGTGTACAGTTCTAAGGCCGAGAATTAAAACAAGTTTATAGAAAAGTCCAATCAAAAGCATCCAGGAAAAGATACCTTGGTTCAAGAAGGCCGATGAAGTTCAGGGTTTCTCCGTCAAGTGAGAAGGCACATGGCCAACACAGTCAGGGCTTCTCTCTCAGCTGGAAGGGCACATGGCGAAGACGGCATCATCTGCTAGCTTACTCTCCTGGCTTCCTGTTTCATGAAGCTCCCTGGGAAGCATTTTCCTTCTTCATCTCCAAAGGTTGCCAGCTCGTGGACTCTCTGCTTCATAGTGTCACTCTCTCTGAATCTCTCTCTCCAAAATGTTTCCTCTTTTATAGGACTTCAGAAACTAATCAAGACCCACTCAAATGGGTGGAGACATGTCATCACCTAATCCAGTTTAACAACCACTCTTGACTAAATCACATCAACCAGGGAGATGATCTCATTACAGTTTCAAATATACAGTATTGAATAGAAATTATTCTACCTTTACAAAATGATATTTTGATTAAAACATGGCTTTTCTTAGGGGGCATACTTCTTTTCAAACCAGCACAATATTTGTCTAGTTAGTAAAAATAGAAATTATAACTGAACTGAAAAAAATAGGAGTGCAAATCTGAGAGTCTACTTCCAATGATTCATATCATTCATGGTTTTCTCAGTGTCTAAGCAATGATGTCCAAACTCCTTAACAGAGAATATAAGACTTTGCCTCCAGTCTCATCTCCCACCACTCACAACCAAATCATAATAGGTTGCTAAATCTGCCAGGCACATGCTGTTTTATCACACAACAATGCCTTTGATTTCATTTCTCCATCTACCTGGAATGTACTTACCTGCCATATCAGCCCAGAAAACTCTTATTCATTCTCTTTATTAAACTTTACCAGTAGGGTAACTTGAGAAGATCTCTCTAATCCCGAGAGGTCAGAGAAGTGAAGTATGTCCTCTTCTGTGCTTTCACCAGCTTGTATATTTACTTCATGCAGAACACTTGCCACACTATATTATGATTATTGTTTCACATATATGGTTCCCCAATTAAACTAAAGACAAGCATGTGGCATACCATTTCCATAACCCAAGCATATAGCATAAGGCCATAAATATATTCTGTCACTGTCTTTTGATATTGGATGGATTCTCTCAACTGTGTTCTCTTAATTTCATGCCAGCAGGTTCACTCACTGTGCAAATCAACATGTATTAGCATTACACTTTTTAAATATTGCTTATATAAAAGAGACATGTGAGTGAGTAAACATTTGATAATAACAATTAGTCAATTAATTACTGGCACATCACATATAGCAACTATAAATCCCACTTCACAGACTGAAGCATGAAGAAGAAGGAGGAGGAAGAGGAGGGAAAAACAGGATTAGAATAAGGAGAAGGAGAAATATTTTCTATATAGTCCTCATTTTAATGAGAGATGGCAATTTAATGTAAGTCATTTTAGAATGATTCCTTGAATCTTTATAAAAGCATCAGCTGCTCTTCCCCTGAAAAACAGCATGTTCAATGCTGGAGAAGAAAATATCAGTGAGTTATAGTATATAGCTACAAAAGCTTTACAAAATGAAGCATAAGGAAGAAAAATAAAGTTAAAAAAGGCACAGATACAGTGACCTGTGGAACAGTATCAAGCAGTCTAACACGTGTACTTGAAGTCTTAGAAAGAAGGGGTGGAGTGTGAAGGATGAACAGACAAAATATTTGAAGAAATAATGGCCAGACTTTTTCCAAATTTGGTGAGATCTATAAAGTCACCAGAATAATCGCTCCTCAAAATATCTACATCCTAATCCCCAGGTACTGTGAATGTCACCTTACATGGCAAAGCAGCTCTGCAGATGAAATTAAATTAAGGATTTTGAGATGGGAAGATTATTCTGGGCCCAGTGTAATCACAAGAGTCCTTAGAAGGGGAGCAATAGAATCAAAGAAAACTAAAAAGGAGATGCAGTGATGAAAGCAGAAGTTGGAATGATGAGTTTCAAAGAGGGAGGAAGGGGCCATGTGCCAAGGAATGCCGGAGGTCTCTATTAACTGGAAAAGGCAAGGAAATGGATCCTTCCTTAGAACCTACAGAAGAATGCAGCTCTGACAACACCTTAATTTTAACTGAAAAGCCCACTGCACAACTCTCACCTACAGAAAGGTAACATAGTACATCTGTGTTGTCTTAATCCACTAAGTTTGTGGCAGTTTGTTACAAAAGTAATAGAAAACTAATACCATCTTATATACACACAAATATAACTAATCTTAGTAGGAAGAAACCGACTAGACCAGAGCACATTATGTTTCAAATTTCTGAAAACCAGCTTTGAAAAGAAATATTTAAAAAGCACCATTAGCTGGGGAAAAAAAAGACAGGCAAAAGAAGCAAAAAAGAAACAAAGAACAGATGGGGACAAAAAGAAAAACATCAAGATGGTTGTATTAAATCAAGTCAATTTATGAGGGTGAAGGGATTAATCTTCCTTACATAAGAAAGGAGGAATGGGAGAAGCATTAAATCATCTTTAAAACACCACAGTAATAGTTTTTGCAAGCAAGATGCACTGTTGGATGTTAAAATTAGTGGGAGAAACTTTAATGAAAGCAGAGTATTGCGTATCTTCAAAGTATCTTCCCTAAAATATTTATTAATCACTGTAGTAGTTTTAAGATCTATTCACAAATACTTTGATAATCCTCACCCTAGAAGGTGGAGATAACTTATTCTCCCCTTGACTATAGGCTACACACAGTGATTAGCTTCTATTAATATGGAAAGGAGAAAACAGTAACTGTTTTACTGAAACTTAGCAGACACTACCTTAACCAAGAGATCAAGGTTAGCATCACCTGTAATAATTCATTTTGACATTATTTTCCCCTGATATGATGAAATAATAAAGGCATATTATCTTTGTAATAGCCTTTCCTAAAAACCATTATGTCAATCTAATCATAATAGAACATCAGAGAAACCCAGATGGAGGGACATTCTACAAAGTATATCAAGGTCATATGAGACAAGGAAAGACTGATAGAAATTGAAGGTTACTAAGGAGAAATGACAACTAAATGCAATGTGGTAACCTGGGTTGGATCTTTGAAAAGAAAAAAATGATTTTGTTGGAAAAACTGGTAAAATTTGAACTGATAGAGCCAATATATGTTAGATGCCTGTGGGGTGGAAGAATAACTGAGGAGGTAGAATAATGGAGAGAATCAACTTACTAAGGAGAAATATAGGAGCATGTGGTAACAGAGAATGATGCTTGAAATAGAGATTTAGGAGGTCACACAACTAGAGGTGGTATAATATTGAGGTTATGGTGGCTTTGGCATTGAAAACTAAGAAAAGGTCGAGGACCTGAGAAGTTTGATGAACTCTAAGGCTAGGAGGTTGAATGGATGTTTTGTGGGGATATTAATGCTATCAAAATGTATGACAAGAGAAGTGGTGATTCTATTGCTCTGAGTTCCTGTGCCTGAGGAGGAGTAATTGGAAAGCCATTGGATGTCAGTTGTAAAGAATAGTACATAAAATAGCATGTGCCTCAGAGAAGCTGAGTTTTTTTGTTTGTTTGTTTGTTGTTGTTGCTGTTGTTGTTTTGTAAGGGATAAGACAGAAGCAAATTTGGAGAAGTTGCGATGAAGAGACAGATGCCTACAAGCCATACCTCTAAACCTTGTGGTACGTGGTCTGTGAGATGAGAAGTGGCACCACATGAGAAATTAACTGGTCATGCAGTGTCCACAGGAGACGTACAGATTTCATGTAGGGCAAGGATGTAAAGGGAAGCATGATAGATAATGTTGAAAATAGAGGGGAATTTTTTGATAACAGGATATGCTAACATATGAGGGTTTTAGGTGTAGAGAAGTAGGATAAACTAGGACAATGTAAAAGATGTACAGAATTGTGGGAAGCCAGTGGTGAGTGAGGCCAGCAGGGATACAGAAGGACATAGGATTGATTCCAGAAACCCTTTGGAGGAATTAGGAGGTGCTGGCCTTTCTATGACCTCTTTCTTGTTAGGACTTTTATATAGTCAGTTGCATGGGTCTGGTGAAACATAGGCTTCATATCGAGAGGTATGGAGTGGTGATCTAGGGTCTTTAAATTGTGCAACAGACCATGTCCAGGTGGCAGAGAAGTCCTGATGAGAACTTATGGAACTCAGGAGGCCAATGATTTACATTCCTACTTCAAGTAGTTTCTACCTGTTCTCTGGATTTATCTTCCAAGAAGGGCCAGCAGTAAATCAGTCAGCAATTATGATACAGTCATAATATCCAAAGCCACCTTTGGAATTATATAGTGCTAATATACTTTTTGGAAATGATTTGTTTTTAATAAGACAGGGCAAATAGGACAAACTGAAAGATCAAACTTCTTTTTAAGGTGTTTGGGAAGACAGAAGTGCTTTGTAAAATTTGAGTTGTGTACTTGTGCTATTATTGATATAATTCTGGGTTACTGGAGTCAAATTGTACCCAGGAGATTATCTTTTTTAAATTCTTCATTTTTCAGAGGAAGAAAGGGAAATGACTATCCAGCACAAGGTAGCTAGGCTTAAATAAGTAAAATAAATAAGAGAGCTGAACTTAATATTTCTTTCACCTTTTTCTAAGAGTGATAAAGAAGGAATAAATTCTGGAATGGGAAAGAAAAACAAAGAGAGCTTTCTGTAATATAAATGGCCTATCAAATATTTAGGAAAGAACTGTGAGAAAGTTAAAAGTAAAATATAAAAATTCCTTATACCTAAGGTTTCCATTCTATCCCATAAGAGGAGTCAATCTTATGTAGAGTTTAGGTAGCTGTGACTTATGGAAGGAATATAAAACTACAGCTGAGATATATAAGGTGTACCAACCGAGAAGACAGAAGCTTGAATTATTGATTCAGAGGACACAAAATACTCTTACTTTCCTTTCTCACACACATTTCTTTCCTTCAGTCTTCTCCAGATAAATCATACCTCCACACAGATTCCACCACTCATATGGAAAATGTCCAGAAATAATTTCCTTCATCTCTTTGAGTCTCAGTTTTCATATCTGCCCAGGGCTATGATAATCCTATGTGATTTTTCTCTCATTACATGGCTTGCTTGCTCTGAAGCTCAGTGGGAAGGTTGGAGCTACTGAGGTAGATGGGAACTTTAATAAAGATGCTGATATTTGATTCAAATACATTCCTATTAGGTAGGCCAGTTGCACTGAAGTCTATAGTTTCACTTATTTCATAATCTTGTCATAAATAGGATTGAACAGCAGTAAATTACTCTAAATTTCATTTAACTTGACTATATTTGCTGTAATTCATTTGAATGTTTGCTATAATTAAAGCAATAGCAGCGGTAAAAACCCCTTGAGCTTACCATATTTTATCCACTATTTCATTTGATCTTCATTTAATATTAGTAAATAATATTATATTAAATAATATTATAACCATAATAGTTATAAATAGATGAGAAAACTGATGATCTTTTTTTATAGGGCTAAATCACTTCATCATAATCACAGAATATGAAAGATTATAATTCAGATTTAATTCATATTTTAATTCAGATTTCTCCCTCATATCAGTGTTTTTAACTATACACGTACTGACAGCAAAATCAGTAAATGCGCATCAGTCACCTATAATTGTGCATTTGATATATCTTATTCTAATCAATGCATTTATTTAAAACTAGTAAGTCATAATTATCAAATTTTGGAAAAATTAACATTAATATTGCTAGTTTGAAAAAGAATTTGATCAGAACACATTTTGAAATATCACATGGATGCACAATGATTTTTTCATTATTTACTCAGAAGCAAAGTTATTAAATTCCCTAAAGAGGTCATAATTTTCCATATTAATTCTCAAAATACTAGCTTTAAGAATGAAAGGGTTATGCTAATAATGATTAAAGATGCACTTAAAATTGGGATAAATGTTTCAAGACAATAAAACTGTAAAAGGATCTAAACCTCACTGAATTGCCCAAATATCTGGGGAAATCTATGAATTAAGTATAGATCATCATCTCATAGTAACCTTTGATAGTTCTCATTAAAACTGCAGTAGTAGAATCTGTTAGAGGCCTCCAGAGAGATATTATGTGTAAATGCAGAAATTAAAAAATGAATATTGAATGATCCTATTGAGAAATTAAGACCATTCAATTGTGTTAATGGTGGTAGAGTTTCAGATCTATGTTTCTCATCTATTCTCCTAAAAAGAAAATGAAAGTTCGCAAGTAATTTACAGATTTAATGAAACACAATTCAAAAGCTCCTATTTTGCATAATAATTAGCTTTAGGGTTTTCATTAAAGTTTTATATATATATGTATGTATACATACACAAATATACCCAAACATATATACATAAATACACACAAAGTTATTTCTTTGAAAGCTAAACTTAATCAATGTACAAATAATAGATTACAATGGGGATGATAGCCAACTCAACATTGCTTTTTTAGGATAATCTGGATGATGTGTGATTTACCTTTTCAAGCCACAGATCCACATAATATAAAAATAGAGTGCTCTATTAAAAAAAAAAGCTTGTGGAATAAGGAGAAGAAAATTAAGCTATTTTTGTCACAAATATATGTTTTTAACTTGAAGAAGATTAAAATTTGAAGATGTAGATAATTTGCAGTTTCATCTAATGTTCTTTATTTTTTAAGTGAGAATGATAAGAAAACATAAGAGACATTAAGTGTTTTATACAAAGTCACACAGCTGGTTAATGAGGGCTAGAACTCAGACTAATCCAGCTCATGTTCCAGAATGCCACTTGACTAAATTTATTTTCCCTTTGCTTTGAAGGTAGGTCAGGCATCATTTTCCTCTCAGAGAAAGCAAAATTTGACTCTGAGGATGCAGTATATCATGAATATTCCTTTGGTATTCTGTTTTTCTTTTTTCTTCAACAGACAACTCCAGGCACTGCAATGGACAGTAGGAATAGAGAGATGAAAAAAAATTGTCCTCTCATCTCAGGGAAAACAGAAATATTGACCAACGGTATAAACATGTATAGTTTTATATATGCCAGGTTCATTGCACTGAGTGAGTACAAGAGTGCGGGGCTTTTCTTAAAGAGATAACATTTGAACTCATCTTGTAAGTTGAGTAGGCGTTATCCATACCACAGAGATAAGCAGGAAGCCCAGACAGATGGGATACATGAGAACTTTTTTGTAGAGATCATCCTATATTTGGATAGTTTCTCCTTAGAAAAATAAAGCTCTTATTGGGATTATGTTTCTGCTACACAGTGTTTCAATAACGGGATTTAATTGATGGTGTAAATAATTGCAGATGAAAATTCAACTGTCTACAGTTAATCGTAACAGGAATGGTTCTCACATTGGATGTTTTCTTCTGTTTCAAACATCTTAGGGCAAAATTTGAGCCTTGAGACAACCTGCATTAGGCATTCTATTTCTTGCCAACATTATAAACATGGGCAGAAAGAAGGAGAACACCTGAACACTGCCCAACAATTGTGATGTGAATAAAATCAGCTCATATTTTACAGCCAAATTATTCCTATCATACCAAAATCTCTTTATGAATTCATTATACAAATTTCACCTTCCAAAGTAAGCTTTATGAAATGAGATGTTTAATTTTCTTTTTGTGTAGAGGCATTTGGGTTGTCATGGGCAGTCTGTTCCTTTGTGACATTTTTGATGATGCTTAGTTTAGGGAATGAAATTTTAGATCCAAAATATGTGTACTCATACTGATGGCTTATGCTAAGGACATAAATCAGACTTTGGAGCAAAAACAATCTCAGGGTAACAAAGAAAGCAAAAGCTTTCTATGTCCACTTTATTCTCTCCCGTTATTTCACCTTAATACACAAAAGTCCATCTCTCCCTTATTCACACACACGTTTTCATTTGGGACTTCTGAATGGTTTGTATTTCAGTTGGGCTGCCTGCCTACTAGATACCAGAGCCAATGGGCAGTCAGGTGCTCATCACATTAAAAGTTCCTTCTTTCAAGTACTGGTGGGACTATGAATTTGTTTGTTCTCTTACTCAGTTATGCAAACACACATATTTACCATAGCGTCAGGTACTGGTATAGACACAAAGCATTTTTGTGAAGGTATGGGATTCCAGCTACTTACCACACAGATGCTTCCGAAAGGATGTTAACTCTCCTTGGTCATTTTCTTTCCACCTCCCCAAATCTGTTGGGTATCCAAGGGCTTTCTGTGTCCCTAGACAATAAAATCTCCATATGACACTCTAGTCCAGGGACCCGCCATTTTTTTCTTCTTACGCAAGGTTTAGTCACCCCACCATCAGCCCACACTTTCTCTGTAAGTATGAAAGACACTGTACTTGCATGTTTATACTTTGACTTCCTCCATCTCTTAGTAATGCTTACAATTACATATAAAGGGAACATAATGGCTTCAGCTTTGAAGACATTTAATTGTCTTACTTAAGAAGTTGAGTGATAGGTTATATTATATATAAGAAGTCAGTATTGTTATATTAGCTCATAAATACACCCAAGAATCCCAGGCCATTTTTATTTCCTTGTTAAAATTATCTCATAGACACAAAATAGTTATTATAGCTCCTGAGCATTCTTGTACCATCATATAAAGTAGATTTAAGAACTTTGAAATGTGAAAGTTATAATTCAGGAAGGAAGTCCCCCAACCCATTTCTGTTTAATGTACATTAGCCAGAAATGGGTTATATACTTATGTATAGGCCAACCATTGAGGATGGGGGGAAGGATATGGTCCATGCTCATTCAGATCAATTAGGATTTCTTAGTGTGCTAGGAAAGAATCTTGCCATTCCTGAGAGCAAAGTTATTCTCCTTACCACCAGATCGAAATCAGTGTAGTGTTACCAGGTAAGAAAGAGGATGGAAATGGTGGGGTGACAAATGGTAGTATTCATACCATCCTTTGTAAGCAAAGCAGAGCACTAAGTCCAAAGGAAAGCATAAGAACATGTATCACACCTATTACTTTCAGCATGACCTTGGATGTACTGTTTAACCTCTCGCTCTGCTTTAACTCCCTCCTGTGAAAAACAAGATTGATAAAGTAGCATCTTAGACCTCATGGAAGTGAGAATCATTGGAATATATCACTCAGCTCCAAGTACTCAATTCTGCATAGACCGGGGATAGATTGCAAAAAGTTTGATTAAAGAGTGTACTCAAATGACACTTCTGTTGTTACTAAAAGCTGAACAGAGGATGCTGTGTCTTGTCTGCAACCCACTGATTTTCTAAATTACCAGTTTATAAAAGTTCTCTTTCAGGGACACTCTGCATAATGTACCTATTGTTCTACTTTTTCTATTTTTGAAACAAATCAGCAGCAAAGAGACATATTTCACTTCCAAAGGTTAGTTGTTTCAGAGAGAAAAGATTGAACGACCTTTCAGGTGCATGTGCAGGGCTAATCTAGTCATGACAGAACTGGCTTTGTTCAAGTAGGCGCACATGAAAAGGCCCCAGAGGACTTTGGAAAGTTCATGAAGGTGAAAAGTGGGGAACAGGAATAGGGGTGTTAAATTTAAGGATCAATAAATTGATGAGTCCCTGACTTTTTTTCTCTGTAGTCTTTTCAAGAAGAAAATCTATCAGGGGCAGCAGCATGACAAAAGATGAATTAGGCTCATTCCCCTCAACTCCTGTAACACTGAATTAAATGTGCCACTCTAGCAACAATATAGAGTTGATGGTCCTCAAATCCAAATGACCACTTCTGTGATTAGAGTGGCTGGCTGCAAGAAAGTTCTAAATCCAAAGGATGCATTCAAGATTTCATTGACAGGGCATTTAATGAAACCACAACAATCACTTCTGATGTTTGGATGAGAGGGTCACAGATGATGAGGTGCTATTAGGATCATCTTAGCAGATTTTCTGGACTAGTGTGCCAACATATGCTGCAGGATTCTGTCAGGTTGTTAAATGGGCAAGGAACATTCCCCATAATAAGCCATTTGGATTAGGTCTACCTCAAAAGAATGAGAAACAGTTCTTCTCATTTTTGCAGCCATCCTTTTATCAGGGGTTGAATGACCACTTGCTTCTAAGCCCTGGGATATGGGGATGAAGAAGTGTCTCTGTATTGTTTTTGCCCTCAGTTAGCTTGTTATCCATAGTCTTCACTGTCTCACAAACTAATAATTCTAAAATAATGAGAAAAACTTATCAAAGCAGAGGTTGATGGAGCTGATTCCTGGAAAATGAGCAAACATTTCTTGTTTAAAGTATTGGAAAAGGCGTATAGAACAAAAGAAACCTGGCATGACTTGCAATAGACTTAAAATTGTGATAGAGATTTTGGGATCATGGAGAATGGTTTTCTTTGGTTTGATGCACTGGGAGAGTTGGGCAGATAGGTAAGTGAGGTAGTGGGAGACTTATCCTGGATCCTATCATCAAATATTTGAAATTCTGATTTTTCTTGTAATAGTAGAAAACCAATGTTTTCTTTGTCTATTCAGTTAAATAACCCTTTAATTATGTTTTATCATTGTCAGGGAATAATTCTCATTTATCTTCCTATCCATATACAAAGGATTTATAGCAAACCAGAAAATAAATGAGGAAGGAAGTCTTCATTATATGGTAATATATACCAGTTTCTGGACACTAAAGTTACCGTCATTTTTTTTTTTTTTTGTAATCAGTCCCCTAAATATAATATATATCAATTCACGGAGTTTAAGTCATATCTTCATATAGCTAATTTCAGAACATTTGGATAACTAAAGGGTTAAAAAGAAGCAGTATTAATAACATTTTTAAATTTTGGTTATTTTTTGTTTGATTTAAATTGAACATGTCTGTTTTCATTAAATATGTATTAACTATACCAAATCATTTTTTGGAGGTGAGGTATAAATTTAAGAATTACATGTATGCATGATAATTTATTATATCTGAATAACATTATACCAAACAATTTCATATCCCTTATCTTCATAAACAAAACAGCAGTCCAATGGAGTAGACAAAGCAAATATCACTATATTTTCCATGAGAGTCATTTAGCTAGTTCAGAATGAAAATCCAAGTTATTGGAACCATTTTCATTGAACTTTCCATGAACAGTATCTTAAATTCCTATATAACTTATCAGCTCTCAGAAGAAAAGGAGGAAAATTAAAAGCTATTTCATATGCCCTACGGACCAGAACAACAACAGGAAATGTTAGTATTTAGCTCTGTTGGGACAATCAGACAGAATCAGAAAGGAAAAGGAAATAATTATGGGTTTTAGGAAACTCCTGATTATAGTATAATTAGTGCTCACCTAACTGGCTGTTTCAGTTCTTTGAGTAAAAAAGTCTAGGGGACAAAATAACAGTCTCCAGAGTCATGCTGGATGTGATGGTTAGGTTCTGGTATCGACTTGGCCCATTGTTTGCATCTAGTTTGTCTGGTCAAGCAAGCCAATCCTTGACTACAAGGATATGTCATGGCTGGGTGATAAGCCAGAAGGCTGGTATATTAAATCATCAGTCAGTTGATTGCATCTGTGGCTGATTACATCTGCGATCAATTAAGGCGTGCCTCCCTCAACAAGATAAAAGATCAGCTGAGGGCTTTTAAGGAAGAAGAGACACTGTTTTTACTGGTTCTTCAGCCAGTGAGCCTCTCTTTGTGGAGTTCATCCAGACCCTTCATCAGAGCTGCCAGCTTCATAGACTGTCCTACAGATTTTGGACTCTTCCATCCCAATGGTTGCATGACACCTTTATAAATCTCATATTTACAGATATCTCCTGTTGGTTCTGTTTCTCTAGAGAACCTTGACTAATACACTGGATAAAGCTGAGACTTTGGAGAATCAAGCACTTTGGGTGGTATGCTATTCCACTGATGTACATTTCTCTGTATCTGCTTTCCTTCAGCTCTGAGCTGAAACTATTGAATGGAATGGGATGAAAAATGATTATTAGGGGCAAAAAAGGATATATGGAGCAATTAGAAGTAGGAGGCAGGACAGTGCCATTGGGATGATCCAGAGATAGAAGAAAACAGCACATGACAATAGTCTCATCACAATCCAGAAAAAAAGAATGGATGGACCCTCACTCTCCTTGGTTGGCTCACTGTAGACATTGCTAACTGATCATACCACTCTTACTTGCTGAGCCTCAAAGTCCTGCTCAACTTATATTCCACTACATTTACCATGTAGATTGAAGCCAATTTGCATATTTTATATGACGCTATTGCATTTTTTGTTCTGCCGCAGCTTAAACACAGGGTAGATTTGAACTCATCACAATGAATGTTTTAATTCCTCATCTCATATCCCTGCCAAATCTGTAATACCCCACCTCCCCCTGGCATTACTCAGCAGCAATTCAGACTTTTTAGGGCTGTCAATAACACCTGGTTCTTCTGCACTCATTTACTCTTGACCATGAGTAAAATTGTAAGCACTTTTTTTCTTGTATCAAATCACATACCGCCTGTACCTAGTGGAGGAGTAATGCCATTTGTCCAAAATTAGACCGCAGTCCTGTACCAAGTGGAGGAGTAATGCCATTTGTCCAAAATTAGACCGCAGTTAAAGCTCAGTCTGTACCTCTCAATATATTACAATGCTTGAATGAAATAAATGAAATTCTCTGTAGAGGTGTTAGCTGGCAGAAATTACTCTATTATTAGTATAAATCTATTTAGGAAAAAAAACAGTGTATCAGGAGTTTGGAACAATGATTTTGACTTCTTTCTTTCCTTTAAAAGGTGTAATATATAATTTCTGAGAGTGCTATTTTTTCTTTAGACTAACGATCCTGCTTTGTTATTTTTTTACAAAGCACTTAGCTACTATCTTTCTCTAAGAAAGGGATCTTTTATCTTTATCTCAGAAGAAAATGTTTCTTGGCCTCCCCTAAACTGCTATGACTCCTAATATGCATTCTTCTTCAATCAATCCCACAGGTGCCCATTACTGAGGCAGAATAATTTATTTTGAAGGAACACAAAGACATCTTCTTGTGCTCCAATGCAGGGAAATGGAGAAAAAAAATGCCACAATTACCCTGCTTAACTAATAATATGTTCAACACAATATTTTTAGAAAGTTTATTGAATATTTATCATTTATTCATTTGCTCAGAAGTTTTTATTGGAACCTTACTATGTAACATAATTAAATGCTAATGTATTCAACATGATTAAAACCTAAAGTTGATATTTTCCACAAATTATAGATAAAAAGACTGAAATCGTGTGAGTTTGGATAAGAAACCCATGGTTGCTGAGTTGACTCAGTTATTATTGCTGTGGAATAAAACCCCAAAATACAGTATATTAAAATGACAACCTTTCATTTAGCTTAACATTCTGTGCATAAGAGATTTAGGATGGGCTCAAATAGATCGTTTTTCCAGTCCTGACTAAATTTTGACAGTTAGCTCTGGTTTGGTTAGGCAGTGCAGCTTTCTGCGTTTGGAGTGCCACAGCTCTCCTCCCTGAAGTCGCTCATCTTCCATGGACTTGACCTTGTACTTTTTAAGTCAGTCCAGTCTCTCATGAGAGCAATCAGAGGTCAAACCAAAATGTGCAAAACCTCTTCTGGATTTGACACAAAGTATTCATGTGTCATATATTCTTTGGGCCAATGCAAGTCACAAGTTCATCCCAGAGTCAGAGAAAACCAGAAAATTTCATGGAAAAGGACATTGAAATAGGAAGGCCGCTGACTGGGCTATCCATGAAATGACCTGATCACTATTATCTGATCTCAGTCCCAAATTATTCTTATCTCTCCCACATACAAAATGTTGATCCCTGTCCAAATCCCCCAAAACTTCTTCTAAATAAAACATATGGCTCCAAATATAGGAGCTCATGACATACATCAAGTGAGATGCATCTCCTTGGATGTGACTCCTGTTCATATAGACACCTATAAACTAAAGAGGCAAGTTATCTGTAGCATACACAACCAACTTACAGGGACAGGATAACCGTAGGAGATCTTCCCATTCTACAAGTGGAAAAATGAGGGACACTTAGCAGTCACTGATCCACCAATTCTGAAGTCTCACTGGTCAAGTGTTGCCAGCCACCACTCTACCCACACATACTCTAGAAGGTTTCTAAGGATCACCCCAAATAAAGCTAGAATCACACACTTCAGGCTATTGTGGTAGAGCAAACCTCACCAAAACCAATGTACTAGAACAATAGGCATTTGTTATTGCTGTGAATCTAACGATCAGCAGGGTGGGTCTCCTTTTCCTCTCTGTTCAGCTATGGGGTGGGTAGGCTCCTCTGTTGATGTAACCTGCAGTCTTTTCTGAAAGTGAATACTCTGTAGGCTATCTAAGATAGCTTCAGTTGCTAAAATCCAGAACCTTCTTTGTGGGATCTTTTATCTACCAGAAGATTAGCCCAGTATTATCACAGCAGTGGCATCAGTCCAAGAGTAAATGTGGTAGCACTCAAAATCTACAGAACTCACTTGCTTCTACTGCTTTCTATTAGCAAGAGAAAGTAGAAGGTCAGCCCAGATTTAATGGATGGGGAAAAGACACTGAAGAGTGAGAGGAGCTGGCAAGTCACATGGAAAAGGGCGAGTAAAGAGGGAGGTCATTAGTAAGGACCAATGGCAATTGGCATAGTAAGGACAATTTGTATAGTAAGGATCAATACAAATAATCTCCCAGAAGAATTTTTTTCTTCAGAAGTTAAATCAGGGTCCTAATCCTTACCTTATAACTTCAGTACCAGTACTGTCTGCATGACTGACGGTCACTATAATTCGGTTTTAGAAACATCAGTGCTGATATTGGATATAGGGTAGAGTCTACCCTCCAGCAAGATCCCTGGGAGGTCTTGGATAAGTTAATTTCTTTCTTCCTCACTTTCTTCTTCTATAAAATGAATGTGCTATTGTCTTTAACTCATAGAATTTGTGTAAGAATTAATTGAATTAGGTCATATAAGGTGTTTAGCACAGGGGCTAACACATAGTAAGTGTAAATTGTGTTACAATATGACACTTTCGGGCGGGCCATGGTGGCTCAGCAGGTAAGAATACTTGCCTGCTATGCCAGAGGACCCAGGTTCGATTCCCGGTGCCTGCCCATGTAAAAAAAAAATATATATATATGACACTTTTTATTTTATGTATGTTATAATTATTAGTTTTATATAATGCCTACATTTTCAATTCAGCAAATACTTACTGATGTTTATAAGCATTCAAGACCTTCTAAAGCCAAGGCAAAATAGTAAAAGGAATTTTCTGACACGGATTAAAAATGGATAATTTGTGAGTTTATATTCTTGTGAAATAATTTTAAATGTTTTCCATGTCCTTACTACAACAGAGATGCTGATAATTGCAAACGATACAAAATGTTACAAAAAAACACAAAAGTACTATGATTTTAGGAAATTGCTGAGATATACTTTGGTTCCATGCCAGCAACATTTTCCAGAGGGAAATGATGTGTGTGTGTGTGAGAGAGAGAGAGAGAGAGAGAGAGAGACAGAGAGACAGACAGAGACAGAGACAGAGAGAGATGTGTCATAGTCTATGATAATATGACTTTAATTGTAATATTTTTCTTCACTATTTGCTTATGGAAAATGTGAGTGATTAATCCATACAAGACCCAGTTTCACCATGTAAAATGAGAGGAGTAATAGATCCCATCTCTTAGTGGAATTCTGAGGATAAATTACAATCATATACACATGCATATGCACACACACAGTTACACTGGTTCCTGGTCTTCAAAAAACACATGCTACTTTGGCTATTATCATCTCCATTTCCACCCCAATGCATCCTTATTCATTCAATGGAATGGAATAAAATGGACTTTATCTTAAAAGTTTTAGAATATATAAATCAGCATTGGGCTTATGAAAGACTTTAGAACATCAGAAAATGTAAGAACAGATGGTCACTGTGAGTTCTCTTATGGGCTAATGAGGCAGTATGTGGTAGAAATGTCTACAAATATCATGAGCATACAAATCATCTGGAATGGTGGGTCAATAACCTTGTCTTGTGAAAATGTGCATGCTAGTAGATGTATATTGCTGGATAAACCTGTGTTTGCTCCTGTTTCTTTTGAGGGATCTCATCTCAGTCTCAAAGATGAAACCAAGACAGTTTTCCTCATCAGGAGACCGGAGTAGGTTCCTGGAAATGAGCACATTTAAGACAGGGCATGGAGTCTGCAGCTTTGCTTGCAGTCAAAGTTTGTGAACTGGAGACAAACGGAATAATGTGTCAATACTGGTTCTCCCATTGTCTGTGTTCTCTGGCAAGTTGTTAAATCTCTCTGAACCTCTTGAACCTTTCAGAGAAATAAAGGTATTTATAGGACTCTTATCTCATTGTATTTATGTGTGTTCATGGGCATATGTGTTCCTGTTCATTGCCTGTCATGAAGTACTCAATATATGTCAGTCATAAAAGTCATCATTATAGTTTCATCATTATTGTAGAAAAGTTGTACAAATTGTGAGCAAAGATGTGCAGAGATCCTGGAATTATATTCAAGGAGATAGTTTAAATGGAGATGAGAATTTAAGCTGGTACCTGAGATTCCCATGAATGTTATATTAATGTATGACAATGAAATTAGTAGTCAGAGCATCCTCAAGGGCTTGCAGGTATTTGACGTGTCTTTTCAATACAAGATAAATATTCCATGACCAAGGCTTCTTTCTGTTATCTTCATCACTCACTGGGATGATAATGCTTTTAGTTCAGATATTTATGAACCTATGAGTATTTATGAACTTAGAAGTAATCCCAAATCTCCATACTTGAAAGATGTGCTGTCCCCTTATTGCATCTGTGAACTCACTCCAGTTTCAAACTCAAGGCAGGATCCAGCCCCAGGAGGCTCCTGATCTAAGGGTGGTAGAAACTGAGAATAGAGTTAGAATCCAGCTGTCACCACAGGCAGATCCTTCATCACCACTGTTTGTCTCTATGACATAATTAACCAACCAGAAAAGCAGGCTAAAGATATAATTGGAGAATGGAGTCAGTATCATTGACCTTTTTGGAAGTGAAATGGAGTTTCCTTTTCACAGTCTCAATATCTGTGACATTGGGACATCCCAATATCAGTGACAAAGCTTTGTACTTTGTGGCCAGGAAGTAATACAGAAAGCTATATTAAGCCATGTTGAATGCACCATTGCAGAGATCTCACTACCATTTCTCCTCTACCACCCTGCACCACCATCTGCTCTAGAGAGATAAGGCAGCATAGTGAAAAGTGCTTGTACTTCTCAAAGTGTGTTCAACTCTTAACTCACCAACAAATGCAACTTAACTGGGGAAACTACCACATTTCAGTTTCCCCCACTTCCATTTCCCCATAAGATAACTGTAAATTAAAATGAAAAAAATACTGTTTTATTTTTATAAGCTTAAATAAGCTGAGTTGACTATTTTCAATAGCTATTAATATTCAGAATGTCCTAGGTATTATTCACCAACCTTATGAAGGTTCAGATTAACAACTGAAAATCTTTGCTTTTTAGATTACTAGTTGCCATGTACAGGTAACCAGTGTGGACCCTTTCCACATCACCTCTCTTAGAAATGTGCTTGCACCTTTCCCTTAGCCTGCATCCCTAACTACTTTTCAAAAAAGGCCTTCTTTCCCACACCAGAATCCATTACAACATGCATTTTAATGTGGCATGGTTGCACTTTCCAAAATTAATGTCTGACACCAGCAGTAACTGGGATGTCAATTCCTGTTAACAATCTATGCCTTGGCAGATTTTTATCAATCCATTAATAATGTGTGTAATTGATAGCAACAGAGAGAGGCCACTGCTATTAATTCACTGCTGATTACTGATGATTATAAAGGATGATGGTAGAAGGCTTTTTTCCTCCTTGTCAATCAAACTGTAGTATTTCAGAATTAGTTGTATTAGATAAAGAAAGAACACGATATCAAGTTCTAGAAATTGATTCATATTTAAATTTAAAAGACCTTTACTGAGTATTTGCTACATGCTAATCTTCCCAATGACAATTTGAGCCATGATCACTCCCTTGGATTCAGTGAATTGCTGTGGATCAAGCTGTAAATAATCTATATGATTCAAGGGAGAGGAAATCCTAGATGCCTTTGGGAACTATAGGGCTATATTTTAAGTTATTATGCAGGGATATACAGATATTAGAAACAGGATTGAGTACTACCCAACAGTACTTAAACCACAGTACTTAAATATACTGTCTTCATGTCTATAAAGTAAGTTAAATTCACATTAACATATTTTAGAACTTCTGCTCTCTGGAAATTTGTTGATTTAGTCCAAGTTTTTCCAAACAGTAGACCAAGAAACGTCATTGTCATATAACATCTATAAATATCCCATGAAAGTGAGATTATGCACATCACTCTTTGCAAATCAGGATCTGAACCATGAGATGTCAAAAAATAAAATCACGTGAAAGAGCAAATATATATATATATATATATATATCTTTTTACAAGTAGAATAAGTAAAACATTCAAAGTTGTCACTGTAATGCATTTTACGAACCATGAGCCTTACATGTTTTTATAAGGATAAAATCCTATTGTATAAAATTGTATAAGGATTGCTTTTCAAACTATATTTTCTTCAGTTGTGGGGGTGGTAGAAAAAAATGGGTAAAAGAATGGGATTCTGTAGTCAAGGATGTTTGAATTTAATCTGTACTGGAATACTCTCTACCTAGAAGACCTTAGAAAAGTAACACAGCCTTTCTCAGCCTTATTTTTTTCCTTTCTTTTCTGTTTCTATTTTTATTCTGAAAATAAAGATTCTAATGTATTGAACTATAAGAAAATAAAATGGGATTAAAACAATCTTTTGTACATACACTTAACTCCCAACTAGCTTCAATCACAGTCCATCATTTTCAATATCCCTAATAGAACCAGGAAAATCGTGGAGAAGGGTCTAGAAATGGTCCAAACCATTGGTTCTCTTGAGTAAAGTGATGCCATGAAAAATAAGCCATATTTTATAAAGATGAACATAGGTAGTTTATTTAGGGAAAATAAAGGAGGCATGGAGATGAGTTAGGACATGCCTCCAGAAATGGAAACAGGCCAGGTGGAAACAAGGGCTTAGTTTATGTTTTTATTGGCCTAAAAATGGGGAAAGGAAAGGTTAAGGCTAAAATATTATGGTCTTATTTTCTTCTTTTATGAAAAATTCTTTAATATACCAGGATGCAAATAACCATTGTTAAATTCATTCATTCTCTTTTATAAAAGTGATCCCAATGATATGCTTCTAAGAGCAGATATGCTTTATAGTGACTTTTGTGAAACCCTCAGGCTGTCATGGCCTCTTGTACTTCCATTTGCATGCTAATGAAACCAGAGGCCAGATGCCACTAATTACAACCCAGTCACTCTGTCCAAATCCCCACAACTAACTCCTAGTGAATGGACCTAGTCATATCATTATGCAAATGATACCTAGTAAGAACAGGAATAAATTCTAAATAGTGGCAACCAGGAGGTAAATTAATAAATGTATTCAAAAAAATGGAAATTTAAAATTATTATTCAACACTAGATTAATCATGGTTGAATAAATATGGAACAGCACAACTTTTTTTCCCCTTCTTCTAGTATCCTGTGTAATAGAATAAAACTTTCAGTAGTAACTTGCTAAGGCATAGTAAACTGTATCTCTGGAAATCATCTATCAGATTGCTGAAGAGAAGGTTAAATAATGCATTCAAATTGTTTCTTCTTAATAGAAAAAAACAAACAAAAAGCCCAAAGGGTTTTTCCCCTCCTCCTGAGTTACAAAGCTGTTATATTTTAAAATAACCAGTTACTAAGAAGGAAAAAATTACCAATATGTTTTTTCTTACTGAATTTTGAAATAGAGCTTACTTAAGGCATGGGATTTTTTTTTTTATTTTTTATGCAGTCAACATCCATAAGGAGGCAGTTTGTATAATTCAAAGAAGATGGGTCTGGAGGTCAAACATCTATGTTTAGATTACAGATAACTCACTTGTTATTTGAAAAAACCACTTCAATTTTCCAAGCTTTAATTTCCTCTTCTCTTAAATAAAATTGGTAGTACCTACTCACATGCTCATTATGCTAACTAAATAGGGCAATGAGATTACAACTCCTCACCAGTTCCTGCAATGAAACAGTGTTCAAGAAATGGTAGCTACCATTTCCATGACATGTTCACAGCTTTTCTAGACTCTCATCCCAGACAAGGTGTGTGTCACTTAACATACTTGAGCCTCTATTTCTTTATCTGTCAAATAAAAGCTTTGAACTCAATGGTGTTTAAGTCCCTCTTGCTCTGATTTTTAGAATTACATGGAGAAGTAAGGCAGAAGTCAAGGAATACTTCAAATCAAGACAATTCAAAACACAAGGTTTTTTTTGAACAGGTTTGAAAGCTGCTTGCTGCACTGAACACAGCAGCCAGGTGTTAGGGCTAGGAAATCATCCTTCCTGCAGATTGCTTTAGGAGGGATATGTGAGTGGAGATGAGCCTTCCCTAAGGCAATGTCAGTACCAGGGCATCCTTTTTGCATGAAAATCACAATGAGAGTTTAAAATACATTTTCCATGTCTCTATTAGCAGCCTGTTCTTCTCATGGAACATTTCACAGTCTCCCAATTGACCAGGACTCATCATTTTGTGACCATTTAGTTCATATTTTTCCAGCAGTTTCTGATGTTTGCATTCTAATCTGTAATTAAGGTGACTTGTTACATGTTTAGCCAACTGTGATGAATATATTATGCCTTCATGGTATTTATCTTTTGCATGAATTCACAAAATTAGGGTTTTATCAGACTAGATATGATAATTATATTTTAAGAAAACTTTCTTGGATCATCAACCTACCTTGGATCTAATAGAGCCAGTATAAATTATTACCTATAGAGGTTCCTTTAAAATGGGCAGAACTAATAACAGAAGGCTGAATAGAATCCCCAAGCCCCTGGCAGGATTGGTGGGTGGCATTTAATCCTGGGATTGGTTTTGAGGATTCATAATTTAAAACCCTACCATATGCTTTATACCAAGTGTCCCATTCAATCATTTTAAGAACCATGGCATAGAGAGGGCACTGGACAAATACAGCCTGAAGAAACAACTCAATGATGTATACAGATGATCTGTTGTCATATATTAGAAATAGGACTCAGTGTTGCTGAAAAATTCTCCAAGACCATATGATCCCTAAATAGGAGAGTCAGATTCCTTTCATTTCAACCCTTAACAACCATGCTACACCAACGCTGTCAGCCCGTGCTCCTGTTCCTTAGTGTTCTTCACTTAACAATGGTCCCCTTCACAATACTGGCTGTCTGTGACTAACTTTCAAAGTCTCTTTACGTTGGGGAGAATTTGCCTCAGAAATGAGCCAATCACTCAACAAAGGAAGAGTGAAAACAATAAAATTCTTGAGTAATGGCAACTAACATGAGTCATAGATGAGGTTTCATAGAAATACTTATCTGAGCCTAATGGAGGAGTCTTTTAAAATGTAGACTCATTGTGGAAGTTAGCATTTCCACCAAAGGGAGCCAAATTAAAAAGCACCAGTTCACAACACCTGGGCATAGTGATATATAGAGATAAAGAACAAGAGGGCAGATTATATATTATAGCAGGCTCACAACAGAGGAATGAAAGCTGAAATGCTGCAGAGCTAGATGAGACATTCCCTTAGTAATATCTTATTAACAGCATTTTTCAGTGCAGAATATAAGACAAGTGTCCTTAAACAAGGATGAGAAATAGAGTCTTACGGTGAGCCACCGTGGCTCAGCAGGTAGAGTTTTTGCCTGCCATGCCTGAGACCGGGGTTTGATTCCCGGTGCCTGCCCATGCTGCCTCCCAAAAAAGACAAGAGAAATAGGCTCTTAAAATGAATGACAGAAAAATGTTTAAAATAATACAGGCTTTAGAATCACATGGATTTTGGTGTGAATGCTAACTCCATTTTTAGGAGTGAAGTATATTTGATCAAATTGTTTAATCTCTGAGTCCATTCCTTTTTATGGAAAATAGAAATGATATTTAACTCGCAGGGTTTGTAAAGATTAAGTTAGATGTTGCATGTGAAACTTTGCACCAAGAGCCTGAAACTTGAAGAATACATAATAAATGTCAGCTATTATTAGTGTTGGATTAACTGCCTGAGCAAACCCTGGGAATTTTAAGCAAATAGTGGCTTGGGATAAAGTTCTTATTAGACTGAAAATATCATTAGCAGATATTCTCAGTCTAATAGAAGGAAACACAGTAAAAAAGGCACTGAGCAGAGAATGTTTTGTCTGTTTGTCCTCTTGAGTAAGGCTTCTTTCCATTCAACTGCTTAGTTAAACTGAGTCAGATAATCATTAGGCATAGTGTTGGGAGACTTTTTGATGGAAGTCAGAATGTACCAGCCAGGAAGTGACCTGAGTATGTCAGGGAAGGGTTCACAGAGGAACCCTAAACTCGCATAAATAGTGAAAAGAGGTGTAAGTGATGACAAAGGATGTGCTCTGTAAACCAGAAGGTGCTTTTGTGAACCTCAGTTCTACCTGTGCAATTCAGCAGCTGTATGACCCACCACAAATTAACCTTTAAGACTCAATTTCCTGATTGGTAAAATAAGGACAAAATGAGACCTACATCATAAGATGACTGTGAGTTTTTTTGTTTTTTTTTTTTAATTTGCATATGGGCAGGAGGCACCGGGGATCAAACTCCAGACCTCTAGCACGGCAGGTCGGAGCTCTGCCTGCTGAGCCACGGCAGCCGCCCGACTGTGAGTTTTAAATGGGAAAAAGTTTATAAAGCCTTTAGCATAGACACTGGTGCATAGTGTTGGACAAATATTAGCTACTCTGATTATTATGATTATGGGGATGGACTGGCACCAAATTATAGCGATCTATGGCTTTGGTTCTTTGAATACCAGCATTACAGATGACCTATGGGCCGTACAGAGAATTTCCAAATACTTTTGTAACCTGCTTATATTTTATGGGTGCTAAAAGCCAACCTCTCTAGATAATTCTCATGGACTCTGTGCCAGCTTAACAATTCCACTACAAATTGGAATTCAGGGGCGGGCCACGGTGGCTCATCAGGCAAGAATGCTTGCCTGCCATGCCAGAGGACCTGGGTTCGATTCCTGGTGTTCTAGTTTGCTAGCTTCCGGAATGCAATATACCAAAAACGGAATGGCTTTTAAAAGGGGGAATTTAATGAGTTGTTAGTTTACAGTTATAAGGCCGAGGAAATGTCCCAATTAAAACAAGTCTATAGAAATGTCCAATCAAAGGCATCCAGGGAAAGATACCTTGTTTCAAGAAGGCCGATGAAGTTCAGGGTCTCTCTCTCAAGTGAGAAGGCACATGGCGAACACAGTCAGGGCTTCTCTCTTGGCTGGAAGGACACATAGCGAATATGGAGTCATCTGCTAGCTTTCTCTCCTGGCTTCTGGTTTCATGAAGCTCCCCGGGAGGCGTTTTCCTTCTTCATCTCCAAAGGCCGATGGCTGGTAGACTCTCTGCTTCGTAGTGTTGCTCTCTCTGAATCTCTCTGAATCTCTTTCTCCAAAATCTTTCCTCTTTTATAGGACTTCAGAAACTAATCAAGAAACCAATCAAGGCCCACCCAAATGGGTGGAGATGTGTCGTCCCTTAATCCAGTTTAACAACCATTCTTGACTAAATCACATCAACCAGGGAGATGATCTCTTTACAGTTTCAAATATACAGTATTGAATAGGGATTATTCTACCTTTAGGAAATGGGATTTATATTAAAGCATGGCTTTTCTTAGGGGGCATATATCCTTTCAAACTAGCACACCTGGTGCCTGCCCATGTTAAAAAAAAAATAGAATTCAGATTTTGTGATCATGGGATAATCTTGGAAAACAGCTGAATTCAGAGGCAAAATCAAATGCATGCATAATGAATCAGTCAGCTCTCAGTTTCTAAGTCTTTACCTGAGAGGGGGGAGGATGCATTAGTTCAGCAGCCTTACCAAGGGCATTGTTGTCCACTTAATGGAAATGTAATTGCTCCTCATTCTTCTTTTCTCATTAAGTCAACCCCATAACTTGAAAGCCACATAACACTATTCAAAAATTTATTAAAAAACAAAGCAAAACAAAAAAACTCTTTCTTGCTGAGTGGAGAGGTCCCCAAAGCTTAGACACATTGCTAGTTACTCCTGAGTGCTGTATGGAATCCTCATATTTTCTAATATGTTAGGTTCAAAAACAAGAGAAACAAACTCTTATCTTATCCTTTCATCCTCTGCAGATGAGAACTCATGGAACAATCCTCCAGCTAGAAATGTTAAGAATTCCCTTCTCTTCTCTTACCAGCTCTGTGTTTTATATACATTAACAAATTTAATCCTCATCACTAACAACACACTAATTATTATCTTTGTTTTACAGATTGCATGTCAGAGAGGTTAATTGACATGTTCAAGTTGACACAAGTGTTCTATACACCTATATTTTCAGGCTTTACCTTCTTGAATGAGATTGTCAGGGGTAGAAGAAACTATGTTATGGAAAACGATTTAGAAAATTTTTGATGTAAAGAGCTGGATAGTAAATATTTTCAGCATTGCAGATTATAAGGGCTCTGCTACAACTTCGCAACTCTGTCTTTGTAGCAGAAAAACAGCCATAGACATATGGAAACAAATGGGGATGGTTATAGGTTGGTGACTTTGGGTATAGAATGTTAAGCTGATTGTCAGAAAACTGGGATTCTGATTATAAATTTGTCACTAACTATTGTGCTGGTTTGAAACTATTACATACCTCAGAAAAAGCCATGTCCTTTAATCATTACTCAGCATTGCTGGGTGGGAATTTCATTATTGTTTTCATGGAGATGTGACCCACCCAATTCTTAGATGGTTTCCATGGAGGTGTATCTCCACCCATTCAAGGTGTAGTTGCTTACTGGAGCCTTGTAAGAGGGAACCATTTTGGAAAAAAGTTTAGAACCAACAGAGCCTACACAGCCAGAGACTTTTGGAGACGTAGAAGGAAAATGCCCCCAGAAGCGCCTTATAAAATGAGGAAGAAAGCTAGGAGATGTCACCCTGTACCCTCTCAGCTGAGAGAGAAACCCTGAACTTCATCAGCCCTTTCTTTGGAGTAAAAGTATCTTTCTCTCTGGCTGCCTTAATTTAGGCATTTTCACAGCCTTAGAACCATAAATTTGCAACTTAATAAATTCCCTTTTTAAAAGCCATTCTATTTCTGGTATATTGCATTCCAGCAGCTTACAAACTAAAGCACCTGTTAACTCAACTTTGGGGATGTCACGTTTCATTATCATCTATAAAATGAGTTAATTCATTTACAGTTCCTCAAAATGTGGACCATAAGCCAATGACACTAATATGAAGGTTTCATACAACTGATATTTATCTGTTTTATTCACTGTTAATCCCCTAGAACTTGAAAACAGCATCTGAATCCTGGTAAGTACTCATATATTGTTTGAATTAGTGAGTGAGTTAAATGAAATATTATGTGTCCTAGATTTCAGAACACAGGGTCTGACACACAGAAGCTGTCCTGCCAGAGCTGTACATTTTCTGTAACATGGCTTCTAGTAGCCTATCTATGATGAGCAGTCACTATATCATTTAATCTAGACACTCTGGGGAGTGCAAGAGGCACTGTTAATAATTACACTAGAACAACAGCATGGTGTAATTATTGTCCCAGCCATGCTAGGCCATAAGGTCAGCTTTTGTGTATCTGATTTATCTATTCTCCAAGTAATTCTCTACATTGTACCCAGAGTGCTGTTTAAAAACCACTGAGGCTTGCCAGCCTTTACATATCCAGCACCACCTTGAGAATGATCATGAGAAAGAAGAAAAGTAAAAGTTTTGGCACTTACCTATATGAAGGAGAATTACATGAAAGGCATTTTGAAATTAGAAGTAACTAGAATACTTTTAATTGGCAGGTTAAAATCTCCTCCTCTTCCATACCCCTAAACACAGCAGAATGGAGTCTCAAAGAGCAAAATAGGGTCATTGTATAAAGTAAAGAGAATGCATTCTCTTTATTCATCTATGTACTAATGTGCAAATTTTCACCCCTCTACAGTTGCTTCTAGCCCTCATAGTCTATGATTGTGACACACCCCAGTGGCCAATGAATCAAAAAAATAGCTGAATACTTCAATTCCTAACTGGCATCTGAACAGGAAATCAGTAAGAAGCGTATGTCCTGAGTGGAGTTAATGAATAAGTTTGTGCATGCATTCCCATTACAAACGTTGCAGGACTATATTTCTTTTAATACTACAAGACCAGCTCCTCCAAAGATGAGCAAAGAATCTGAATGATTCAGAAAGCCACATAGTGAGATATTAAACACAATTTGAGAGAATTCTGTTTCAAAGGAACGATCACGTATGAAGCATTTTTCAACACCATTTCAAATGCTAAAGTGAAGAAAAACAAAACTCCTTGGAGAAGTTTTTGCTCGACACCCAAGCCACAGACCCTTAGCAAATGTCCCCACAGCAATCAATGAGCCCCTAACAACTGCTGCAATGACTGGGGCAGAGGGAAGAACATGGACCATTTGTTCTCCTTCAGGGATTTTTATGAGAGCTATTAAGTCAAGATGGGCGAGTAACTGTGTCGAGCTGGACAAGGCCCCCACAGCTCTGTGATGCCAGCGACTGTGCAAACTTGTGAAAGACTGAACATCTCAAATCAAGCCAAGTGAAATAGGATCGTTTTTTGGAGGAGGGGTCCTTGTTATTGATTTATAATATTCTTGAAAAGAGTAGCAAACGACACACACATCTGTTATTCTATCTTATAGATGTAGTCAGATTTTGAGAAAAAGAAATTAAAGGAAACCTTTAGGTAAATTTATCTTCAAATATCTTAGGAATCTTTCTGAAAATCTTGAGACATGCAGTGTAATGAAAGACTTGGACGGATTTTGTCCCCAGTTTGCTAAGTAAACAACCTCTGAATCCTTGGAAATTTCCTGCGATAGGACTGTCTTGTTATTTACTTGAGAGTTACAGGGTAGGGCCAGCCACACTAGAAAGACCAACCAGGTGATTTGGGGGTTGGAGCTTTGAGCCACACCATATGAGGTGAGCTGCCCCATCTCTAGAAGGGGAGGAGGGCTGAGGTTGAGTTCAGTCATGTGGACATTGATTTTTTCGGTCATGCCTGCATAATGAGACTCCATGTAAATTCAGGATATTCAAAGACATGAGGAGCTTCCACGATTGAAAAAATAAATCACTGTGCTGAGAGGGTGACATGTTCTAAATCTCTTTTTTTGGCTTCTTCTTATTTGCATCCTTTTACTATATAATAAAATAACAGTCAAGAACATCGTGCTGTCAGCGAGTTCTGTGAGTGGAATTATCCAATGCAATGGAGTGGTAGGAACCCCGGAATTTATAACCAGTTGGTCAGAACTTTGGGTTGACTGGGCCCCCAAACTTATGACTGTTGCCTAAAGGGGAATCTTACAGAGGAATGACACTAACCTGTGGATTCTGCCCTGCCTCTGGGTGGTTTGAGTCAGAATTCAATTGAATCGAGTTGCTGCAATCCTTGTAGTCAGGGTCAAGAGCCACTGTGTAAAGTTTTTTTGTCTTGTTTTGTTTTGTTTTGTCAAATTTGCATGCAGTTTAGGATTTCTTAGCCTTATTGAGTGATCTATGAATTGGGCAGCATTCCATTCATAAAATAGAAGGGAGTTCCACGAAGGAAGTAGAAAGGGGAGCTCATTCAGGGCGAACATGCATATGAGGAAATGTTCTGATTGATTGACATTGTTTCCATTCTGCATGGGGGGGGGTCTTACAAAGTACAGGACAGATATACATAAATTTACAATCTGGTAGCTATCTCTAGGGACCCAAACTAATTCTGTCAACAGGTGTTGCTTATCAACATATGTTCTGTTTTCTTGGAAAACCCCTGCAGCTCAATTGCTTTTGTCATCTGAAAAAAAACCTTCTCAGAGAGGAATCTTCCCCCAGCAATGCCCAATGAAGGTGGCCAGTTTATTTTATTTACAATAACCCTTATTCACAATAACCCCATTTTAAACCTTTATCCTCCAATTGACTATAATGTACACATTTATAGCTTATATATTTAAAATTCGTTGCAAGGAAATACAAGTTTTTCGAACCTAGCTTCTCACTAATTTTCAAATATACAGCTAATTTCCCCCTCACTTTGATTTAATTAACAATTTCTATTATCTATATATCCTTTTGTAACATAAATTAAAAAAAAAAAAACATTTCTTCATATAACTCTTTACTTACCCATTTGGGATTGTTTGTTTCCATAACACTTTTTGTCTAGAAACTAACTTTATTTTAAAAATAATTTTCCTGCTCTCTTCTTTCAGTAATAATCTTCCCCACCAACTTTATTAATTCCAATGCTTGTATGAAAACTTTTTACAAATACTGATGGATGTAACTTGATATTTTGGTTGTTGCTATTATCTGGCCTTGACTGATAGAAGCTTCTGGCTGGTTTCAACTTTAAAATATAAACCAAAAAAATCCAACAAATGGCATTGCAGTAATGGGATATTCACATGGAAAAGAAGGAAATGTGACCCCCCGTCACACAGCATACAAAAACATGACAAATAAATAAACCAAAGGATTAAATAGCGTCAGAAAATAACATCAGCTACATGTAAGGAGGAACAGTTTAAACCTTAGCGCACGTTCATTCCACAATGTAAGAGCAAGTTCGACATGAACACTAAGCTGGTCAATCATGCAACGTTATTAAAGGCCTAGTAATGTTCAAGCACTGTGCTATGCGTGATAATGGAGATGACCCATCACTCCCTTTTGTAGATCTTATAGTCACATAGGGGAGACACACATTAATGAACTTCTCTCAAGAATGATACAGATGATAGAGTATATTCCTACTTACAATGGAGGACTTAGCATATTCTTTCTTTAATACATTAAATAAATATTGCTAAGAAATAAAGTAACTTCTAAAGAAACTCTTCTAACTCTAGGAATCAGTGATTTTACTATATTAGTTATGTAGAAAGAAGGAAGAACTCTCACTTTCGATGTTATTTTATTTTTTTTCCATGAGTATGATGTATTTTCAGAGTCATATCAATATTTGGATGAGGAAGAGATTTTACCTGATTTATATAAGACAACAAAATTAGTTTCCCCAAAGGACAAATACTCATATGTTTGTTTACCAAATCCACTTTACAACCACAGATAATGTCATATGTAAGTTGCCAAGTTTTCAAAGACTCAGAGAATCAAGGCCAGTGCCTGTTTCTAAATGATCAATCCATTTAACCACAATTGTTTACCTTTTTTTTTTTTTTCCCATGGGCAAGCACACGGAATCAAACCCGGGTCTCTGGCATGGCAGGTGAGAATTCTGTCACTGAGCCACCATTGCACTGCCCTAGCCACAATTGTTTTAGACTTGTTTTTTTAAACCATTATTTTTCTATGCACTATAGATTTGAGGAATATGATGCCCTTTGCCCCTTATTGACTTTGTTCATTAAACCTCCATTTCATTGTAAAATGGGTTTAAGAGCATTTATCTTCAAAAAGTCATGGTAAGGTCTGTATGAAGTTATATCTCAAGGTTCTTTGAAGCACAAAAACAGACATAGAAAATTATTGGTAATGTGAATTTTGCACTGTTCTTGTTATTCTTTCTTAATGAACAAAGATTTTAGCATGCAGAATCTGGTCAGAGTAATAGTATATTTATTGTTTTTCATTAGTGAACCTCTCAGAATATAAGCATCTAGTAAAATGACTCTGATTTGGTGTTCTAGAGTTTTCCAGTTATCAAGATCAAAGTTGAACAAGTTAAAGGAATCTTGTATGACTATTTCAAATTATGCATAAGAAAAGTATTATACAGACTAGAAAAATTAAAATGACCTTAATATGATTTTTATAAATTTGACCTTATTCGCCATCAATTGTTTAAACAATGGATACTGTATAACTTAAAAATATGTTGAAACTAGGCCCACATATTTCTATTTAAAATATTTAAATAATTATAATTTAATTACAGTTTGTCCTGTTAGTGAAATTAAAAGTAAAAGGGCCAGTGTCGTTTTGTCACAGAAGTTTAGAAAGCAAATCCTTTTGTAGGAAAAGTAGGACATCGGATTCTTTCTTTGTTTCATTCTTTGTTACACAAGAGAAAACTGGGTTTCAAAGACCACTGGGCATTTTAGAATGGATCTCTCAACCCCTCGGCCTCTACCCATTTTCCAATCTGTACTATACTCACAGATTGTCTTCTAGATATTTATAGGTTGAGATGAGGAAATGAATCTCCAAGAACCAATTTCAATTATGCATTGGTGGTCAGTAACTATGCTATGAGGGTGAATCAGAAATATAGGTCAAAAATATCACCTTCTGCCTTATTAAAGCTGATTTAGCAGAAAGAGATGAAATTTAGGGCACGTCAGAATTCTTGCTTCATTGTCCTATTTTCAGACAGAGATGGAATTTAGGACGAGTCATAATTCTCTCCTGTGCCCTATTTTTATTGTATGTATGTTTATTCATATTCAGCAAAATGAATCCCAATTTCAGCCTTTGATTTCTTCATTGCAAGAGAGTGGTTTCCAAAATTTATTTTATTTTTCATTTTAAAACTAGTATCTGGTACAGAAATTAGGAAATACTTATAATTAGAATGAAATTTAAAAATAGATTGGAGTTATACAAGTAGGGAGGAAGAGAGTTTGCTCTTGATATACTCTTGAAGTGGTCCTTTGCAATATCTTAGTTTTATGTTCATCTGATTAATTTTGATCATAATCTATGCAATAGAGTTTGCTTTTTTTTCAATTTATTTTTACATCACAAATATTTTCCTCCTTATTGTAGACTTTATGGTAGTATTGTTAGTAACTTCTAATTTATTGAAAGGACGTCCTCTATGTACTCAAACTTCTCCTATGTGTTAAGCATTTATTTTATTTTAATGTTTTATACGTACAATAATGCATTTCCTTTTTTTCAGCTTCTCTATGTTTGTATTAATTCAAGCTAAACTTCCAGTAATAATACCAATATTTCTAGCCTGTTAATGTATGCCATATTAGGATGCATATGATGATTAGGAATTGAGAGATCACTAAAAATAAAATAAAAATTATTCTATCCATTTACATTCTTAACCTACCTCTGACCAATTTCACTGTTATGCTATACTCTATCTAGACAACATCTTCTCAAAATGTAATATGCATATAAATTTCCTGATTTTGTGAAAATGCAGATTCTGATTCAGTAGATCCAGGATAAGGCCTGAGAATCTACATCTGTAGCAACCTCCTGGAGAATGACTAAAATAAAACACTGATCCCCATAGTTCCTCCTCGAATCATGATGGAAATGGTCCTGCTGTAGGATATGAATATGCGAGTAGTATTCTCCTTTAATTGGTCAACCCCTTGGTAGTCCTTGCACACTGTCAATATTCTTAAATTTATCATTCTTTTTCAATTTTATTATTAGAGCAGTTGCATAGGTTACAGAAAAATCATGCAGAAAGTGCAGAGTTCTCATATAATGGCCCCTACACTCACAGTTTCCCTTGTTATTAACATTTTGCATTAGTGCAGTACCTTTCTTACAGTTGTTGAAACATTGTTATAGTTATATGAATGATCATAGCCCATGATTTACATTACTGTTCATTTTTTTGTGTTGTACAGTACTACAGTGTATTTTGTTTTTTTTTTTATCTTCGTAACACATATATAACCTGAAATTTTCCATTTTGACCACTTTCAAATGTGCGATCCACTGGTGTTAATTACATTCACAATGTTATGCTACCATCAACATCATCCATTGATGAAACTTTTCCAAAGGGAAACTCTGTATCCTTCATTTTTTTTTTTATATCATCGCTTTAAATTATATCCTCTGGAATGAACAGACATTGAATGTTATATATAAATTCCTTGGACTTCAGTGTATCGTGTGCAGATGCCTATAATTTTAATAGTTTTTCAATTCAGGCAAGCAACAAGATTTTTTAAAGTCTGCATGAGTTCACATATATTTAAAACTGGATGGCATCTATGTGCATTCATTTTTATGTTAAAGAATTTTAAGCTTACAGATTACTTAGATATACTGTAAGCTTGTAAATTGACTCTCAAACCATGAATCTTATGCATCGATTCATTTGTTTATTTAATTTTCATTTGAATATCTGCCGTGTGTGTGATAATTTGTTAGGTGTTGGGAATACAGCAGTGATGAAAAACAAACTATAGCCCCTGCTGTCATAAATCATCCAGTGATAGAAGGGAATATTAATAAAAGAATACTAAAAATATAAAATTGCAATTTTGACAACGCTACAAAGGAGAGACACATGGTGCTATGAGAGTCAAACTAAATGTGTTTAATCTATTTAAGGAGGTGAGAAAAGGCTTCCCTGAAGGAATGACACTTTATTTGTAAGTTCAAATTAACGAGATGACCAGAGGGGCATACTTTTGATGACATATCATAAAGATATTAAACTCATAGAGCTTTGTTGGCATATCCTTCAGAAAATATTTTAATTGTATGTTTAACTCCATGGAAAAAATTCCATATTTCAAAGTGCTTGTACCATTTACACTTCTCACAGCAATGTAGGAGAGTTCCTTATACTCAAACCTATTTGGACTTGGAAGACTTTTAAAATTATATGAATAGATTATAACCTGATAAATTATGCAAATGAGTATGAATTTTTACATAATTATAGTTTTAGTTTGCTTAGACATGATTACAAATGATACTGAGCACATCTTCATTTTTTTATCGATCACTTCATCTTTTCTTGTCTTCCTGTCTGTTGAAATGTTTTACCTGCTTCATTTTAGTTTATTTTTTTTTTGTTATTGAATGAATTTTTTAAGAGCTGTGTTTCCTTATTTAAAGTCAACATTAATGTCTATATTTTTAAAAATAGTTGTTTTGAGATAGAACCCATATAACATACAATTCAATAGTGTTAAATGTATAATTCAGTGGTTTTTAGTATATTCAGAAAGGTATTGAAAACCAGTAACACAATCAATTTTAGAAAATGTTCATCACCCTCAAAAGAAACCTTGTACCTTTTAGTAGGTATTCCCTGTATTATTTTTCCTAGCTGCTACAACAAATACCATACAATGGGTTGGATCAACAACAGGAGTTTTTTTGCTAACAGTTTCAGAGGCTTGAAGGTTTGCTTCCTCCTCAAGCAGATGGCTTCTGGCTGGCCAGCTCCTTGTCCTTGGCTTTTCCATTATATGGCGATGCACATGGCGCATCTTCTCCTTTCTCTTCTGGATTCTGTTGACTTCCAGCTTCTGGCTTCTCTCTGTGGCTTCTCCTTCTGTGTCCAACTTCTTTGCTTATAAGGACTTCAGCCTTATTGGATTGAGGCCCACCCCATGCAGTTTGGGCACATCTTAATGAAATGGGTTCAGACCCACAGGACCGAGGTTTGGGACCTGAATATGCTTTTTGTGGGGGACATGATTCAATCCTTAACACTCCCCATTCCCTCCAACCTTGCCTCCTCTCTGACCCAAGGAAATAATCAATCTACATTCTGTGTCTATAGGTTTTAGATACAGAAACCTATGGCTATTAGTTCATATAAATGGAATCATACAATGTGTGGTCTTTTATGACTACTTATTTTCATTTAGCATAATGTTTTGATGATTCATCCATGTTGTGACATGTATCAGTTATTCCTTCCACTTTTTTTGCCAAATAATATTGCAAACAGTAACCATAAGAAACCTTAAGTGGCTGTACTATTATCAGATGAAGTACTTGTCCTGTGCTCACCTTAATAATTATTTGTCCACCAAAAAGTATACCAAGACATTCTCTTATATTATTTTCTAGAATTTTTTTAGTTTTAGCTATTTTGTTTATGTCCATACTCTATATTGAATCAGATAAATTAATTTTTGATTATGGTATAAGGTAGAGATTCAAATTCATTTTTTTCCACAGTTGGTATCTAGTTGTTCCAGAACAATTTAAGAAGACAATAATTTTCTCATTGGTTTGTCTTGATGTCTTTATTGTAAATCCAGTAACAATATATATGTCAGTCTATTTCTGTACTGCTTATTCTACTCCATTGTTCTAGCTGACTATCCATATACTAAAACCTCTTGGCCTTGCACTAATATGTACATAGCCTCATGTAAGTTTATAGAGAGCCTTGAAAGCAGGTAAATTGTGTCCTCCAACTTTGTATTTCTGTTTTATGATTGTTTTGGCTATTATTGTGAATTTGTATATAAAGTTAATATCAGCTTGTCAATTCCTACAAAATTATAAAACTCAGCAGGGATTTTAAATGGAAATGTTTTGATAAATTTTGGCAAATTGATTTTGATTTGAAGTGGTGACATCGAACATCTTTTTCCTCTTCTGTATATTGGAAGGGAAGTATTCAATTTTTTACCATTAAGTAAGTTTCTGCTAGATGCCCTTTATCAGATTGAGGCGATCTATTCCAAACTGAGAATACCATCATAAATTTTTAAGTTTCTCAATTCCTTTTTCTGTATCTTTTGAAATAATCATCAGCATTCTTTCTCTTTAGTTCTGTTAATAATGTAAGTTATTAAATGTTCTATTAATTGTGTAGAGTAATGATTGATTTTTCAAATGTTAATTCAACCTCGTAATTCTGAGTTAAAACTTACTTGGCCATTGTGTTACTTTCCTATTACTGCTCTAAAAAAAACCTGCCACATATATAATGGCTTAAAACAGCACACATCTGTGATTTTACAGATTTGGAGGTCAAAAGTCTGAAATGCAGATGAGCAGGTACTTCACAGTGACATTGTACAAACTTCTCTAAACCATGTGACCATGTGAATAAACCTTTTCAATTAATGCTTTTACTCTGAACAGAGCTTTTAAAAGTTTTACACATATATGATACCTCTATTCCTTAGCAATCATTTATTGAATTCCTGCTGCATAAATCCTCTGCTAATCTATTAGGCTTTAAAAGTGCATTACTTTTAACACAAAATAAACTATTTGTACCTAATATATCACATTAAAGACCTGAAAGTAAAGAACAGAGAAGTAACATTGAAGGCATAGGTAATGCTAGTAACCACTTGATCCTCTCTTCTTTCTACCTTCTCTCCTTCTTGTCCCCCTCCCTCCCTCCTTTTCATTCTATTTGTGGAAAATTTAGGCCATATTTGTTTTTGCATGAAGTCTTGTGATGGGTATTCATTTCATTGTAATAAGCATTCCCTGAATGGCATCGAAAAAAATTTTTAATGATTAAATCAGAGGTGAAGCCTAAATATATTTGGTTCTAATACATATGATTTTCCATAACATGTGCCAGTGTTGGAAATGGGTTTTGTTGGGACCCAATACTGTAGCTGTGGGTTCAGCCTTCTTTTTATGTACTGAAATAAGGTAGGGAATTGGAAAAAGACATATCAGTAGAGATAACCCAGGGGGTCATTGTGTCTTGTGCAAAGGAAAAGGGATGTAATTGGTAGAAAGGCTGGGGTAGTGTAGGTTGCTTTTGTCAGCCAAGCCAGTCTCTGCATATGTTTTATAATTTGGATGGTATTTTTATTAGTGTTCTCATCATCATGCTCATCATTTTACCTCCTTTGCTTCCACATATGTATTAACAAAATGGTTATAGACCTGTTTATATAACTCAAAGCTTTTGGTCTACCAATAAAACATGAATATGGGCTTTACATTTAATGAATTCCATAGTGGTTTGCATTATGTCATAAGTAGCATACCTATTAATTTCATGAAGGAAAGCAAATCTGCTCTCACTCAGAAGATACAAATAAAGTTCAAAGAAACCATCCTGAGGTAAAAGTTTCTAGGTCATCAAGACTTCCCTCTTGTTCTCTAGATCTGGAAAGAATAAAAATGGGTGTGAATGGGTGGGTGAGGTTACTAACATAATAAGGGTAAACTAACTCTTTATGGGAACATGCTAGGAATAATTTTCTCCTCTATAAGTTAACTTAAAGACGTTTAATGTAATTTAAATGAGTTAATGGAAGATGAAATGCTGTCTATACTCTAAGGGTCGCCATAAGCATGGAGTGTGTATTGAGTCAGAGCAGAATTAAATCCACAACCTACCACTTAATAGCTTGTGACTTTTGAGAAAATGATGAACTTCTTTGAGATTGATTTTGTTGGTTTAAAGTAGAATACTAATAGATATTAATAAAATCTGCTTCAAATGGTTATTTTGAAGACCGAAAGAGAAATTATGTGTGCTATTTTCCCACAGTGTTTATAATATAGTAAGTGCTTAAAACATGGTAACCATTAGCAGTAGAAATGATGCCTAAGGAGTTTATGCTATGCTCAGTAAGCCAGTTGTTTCAGTGAGGCTCTTCTCTTTATCTGAAGGAGATTTCAGATCAAAAGAAGACATAACTAAATAAGGTGGAGCGTGTTTTTAATGGACATTCTATCTTGGATTGGAAAATAAGAACACGCTTTATTCCCTCTCTTAACGCTCTCAAATATCACTTCAAAAGTACTACTTCTGAGATATGAAAGGCAACAAGTAGTAGTGGGAAGAAGGTGGGTCAACAATCATTACGACTCTATTCCCAATTGTGACTCAGTTCCTAAGAAAGACACTGTGTGAAATAAAACATTTCTGAGCATCTCTGGGCCCTGATTTCCTTATAAACAATACAGAAATTGTGATTTATGGCCGAGTATTTTTTTCTGATTACAAGAAGCAGAAAACCGAAGTCAAACTGTTAAACTAAAAATAAATAAAAAGCTGAACCCCTTGGCAAAGCTGACACCAGCAGCTCTCTTTTGACATCATCAAATGCAATGAAAAAGAGATTTACTTTCTCTGCAATTTCAATCACAGCCCCAGAATTTTGTCTTATTAGCCACCTTAACACATTTGCTCATCTAATGGATCCAGTAGTTTGGTTGGTAAGATCCGAGTTCTGTCCTTCACCTGTTCATAGAGAGTGCATGCATCCTAGTCTGACAGCAGGAAAACAGTGATGTATTTACTAGAATAAAAGGAGATGGTTAATGAGTGGACAGAGCAAAGTAAGTTCATTGAAGGAATATCTACTTCATAGGATTCACTGACAATAGAATGAGGCAATATAAGTAAAGGTTTTAGTTCAATGACTAACATACAGGATACATTTAAAAATGTATAACAGTCGATATTTTAAGTAAATGATCTATGAACTAATTTGCAACCACAAGTGAAATTTGGGAAAGCAGACATATCCGTCTCCTGTAATTAATGAGTAGAAATAAGCTGAATCAAGCATCTGTCGTTCCAGCTCTTCTCAACTCAAAATGAAACCTCAGCAGTTCTTGTTCCATGAGTCATTGCCGGTAAGTTCAGATGCTTAGTGCTCTGTCACCTGCAATACCCACATAAGATCATTTTCACTTTTCCTCATGCTGTAGAGACATGGAGTACAAGAGGGAGTGAGGCCAGTCCTAATGCAATGTAATTTTACAGTGGGATGGCGGAAGTTATTAAAGGCCAAAGAACCTAAAATTCAAGCAATCTGAGACCTGTTACAGCCAGATTGTTGTTCACATCTAGAACATGGAGAAGAATTATACTTGCTGAAACATCAGGTCTGCTCCAGACCATCTCCTGCCTTATCCCTGGCATTAAATCAGACAAACACTGACCTGTACTGATTGTGTTTAGCTTGTGAGAGCTAACAGGAGCATAGCTTGAGATGACAGGAGGCAGATAAATCTACCAAACACACCCCCACACACATGCACCCAACGCACACTGGCATTATTGGATGCATTTGTCAGTGTGCGCATTTTGCTACATATATATCCATATAAATGGCCGGCTTTGCCACAGATGAAATGCTCCCAAGCTAGACTTCATAGGAAGAAGGGCTGCACACGATCTCACACAGACTGCTTTCTTAGTGTGCACCATTTTGAAGCGGCATGTTTTTCTCCTTAAAAAAAAAAAAAGAAAGTTTAGGGGAAGAGAAGTTGCACTTGCAAGAGAGCCATAACTGTCTGAGATTGAAACCTGGATTTAACATCTATGTACTACAGATATGCATTTAACTTTACTATGCTTCTTTACTTACTGGTAAAAATTAGACATAGCGAGGGAGGGCCAAGATGGCGGCTTAGCAAGGTGCGCGTTTTAGTTCGTCCTCCAGAACAACGACTAGATAACCAGAAACAATACAGAACAGCTCCCGGAACCACGATCGTGACCGAACACACAGCGCGCCCAGAACGGGAGCAGCTCAGACCGACGGCGACTGGCCGGATCTGTGAGTTCCCCAAAGCCGCGGCGGCCGGCGCCCCTCCCCCATAGGCGGCTCCGCGGAGAGAAAGGAAACAGTAGCAGAGATTGAATCCAAACGACCGCACTCGCGCACTCGCCGGATCTGTGAGTTCCCCAAAGCCGCGGCGGCCGGCACCCGGTGCCCCTCCCCCATAGGCGGATTCGCGGAGAGAAAGGAAACAGTAGCAGGGACTGAGTCCAACCAAGTGCCAATTGCGGCATTAATAAACAAATTCTGATTACGAAAAATAGCCCCCAGCTCACGCGAAATCGGGCAAGTCAGAAGTCGCTTAGTGGGCTAACCGGAAAAGCGGAAAGGGGACAAAACGGGGGT